>ONZH01012700.1:0-73510 GCA_900303285.1 Rhinella marina
ATCTGTAAATAATAATCTTTATTTATATAGCACCATCATAATGAGCAGTGTTTGAAATTCAGAGGGTACATATACAAATCAAAATAAGACATCACAGAATTACAGGCTAATATACAGGGCCCTGATTGACAGAGCTTACAATCTATGAGAAAATGGGGGTAACACAAAGGGTAAAATTGATTGTTTTCTAAAGTGGTCCAGCCATCTTTGTACTAAACAGAGTAGAGCAGACCAAGTTGCATAAACCAGTGGATTTAGTGTGGGAATTAACATTGAATGATGACATTCGGTTCTGAAGTATGGGGTCAAGGAGGGGGTAAACAGGAAGGAGTCACTTAAAGGAACCTGATAAGCCTGCCTAAAAACATGTGTTTTGAAGGCATGTTTAAAACTAAGAAAGTTGAGAATTAACCTGATTGTCAGTAGCAGTGTATTCCAGGGAGCTAGTGCAGTTCGAGAAATTTCTTGAAGACGATAGTGAGAAGTTTGCATTATAGAGGATATCAATCTTAGATTCTTGACAGAATGGAGTGTGTGTGTAGGGAGGTAGAGAGAAATGAGGGAGGAAAGGTAGGTACTGAGGAACTTTTGGGAACTGGAAAACTTTGTTGGTGAGGGTAAAAAGTTGGAGCTGTATTCTGTAATGGATGGGCAACCAGTGAAGTATCTGGCACAGGACAGAGGCATCAGTGTAGTGGTTGGACAAAAAGATGAACCTGGTTCCTGCATTTAGGAAAAAATGAAGGGGGAGAGAAGTCAAGACGAGAATGAATGAACAACAAGCGTTTTGGCTGTTTCCACCATGAGAAGAGGGCGGATTCTGGAGATGGTCTTGAGGTGCACATGACAAGAGCATGCAAGTGATTGAATATAGGAAACAAAGGAAAAATCTGAGACAAACATATTTATGATAGTACCACGGACTGAAATTGAAATATCAGGCTTTGGTAGGTTAGTAGATGGGGGAAAGGCAAGAAGATCAGTTTTTGAGAGATTCAGAGAGAGGACATGATGTTAGAGAAGTTGCCAGACAATCATTGGTGTTTTGTAGTACTGCTGTGCTGACGGGAATAGGAGAGGACCTAGAACTGAACCCTGAGGACCCCCAACAGCAAGAAGAAGAGAAAAAGATGTAGAACCAGCAAATGATACACTGAAAAAGCGGCCAAAGATAGAATACCAAGAGAGAGCAGTGTCCTTAAGACCAATAGAGTAGAGCATACTAAAGAGAAAGCTGGTGGCCTACTGTCTTAAATGCTGGTGTAAAGAGATTATTAGACACTTTGGTAAAGGAAGTTTCTGAGGATTACAGAGTGCAAAAGCCAGATTGCATGGGGTCAAGAAAAGAGTTAGCAAAGAGGCAACTTATTAGGGAAGTGTAGACCAGACGTTCAAGGAGTTTATAGATGATGTGAAGATTAGAGACAGGATGGTAGTTAGCAGCAAAGGTTGGGTCAAGAGATGTACTTTTTAGTAGTAAAGCTATAACAAAATGTTTAAAAGAAGACATAAAGATGCCAGAAAAGAGAGTTTAAAAATTGTAGTTAGGTACCTAATGACAGCCGTGGAGAGGTACTGAAGGAGGTGTGAGGGAATAGGGTGAGTACTGGAGACTTCTTCTGTTACGTGGTCAAATGAGGAGAGAGAAGAAGGGGAAGTGTGGGCTGTTATCAAACTTATCTTTGAAGTAAATATAATGTACTTGCATCAATCCCTATTTGCAAATAGAATGCCTATCTGTAAATAGAATGCACTCACATCAATGACTATCTGTAAATAGAATGCGCTCACATCAATGAATATCTGTAAATAGAATGCACTCACATCAATGACTATCTGTAAATAGAATGCGCTCACATCAATGAATATCTGTAAATAGAATGCACTCACATCAATGATTATCTGTAAATAGAATGCACTCACATCAATCCCTATTTGTAATTACAATACATCACTTACTATGAGTAAATAGAATGCACTCACATCAATGATTATCTGTAAATTGAATGCACTTACATTTATCCCTATCTGTAATTAAAACGCAAGCACGTAAATTCTTATCTAAAATAACAATGCACTAACATCACTATCAGTATTTAGAATGCCCTTACAGCTATACCTATTTGTAACTAGAATGCACTCAAATCATCCCTTATCTGTAATTAAAATCACTCAAAACAATCTGCAAATAGAAAAAGCTCACATGAATCCCTATTGTACACAGAAGGAGCTCACATGAATCCCTATTGGTAAATAGAATGCACTCTCATTGATCTATATGTGAACAGAATGCAAGCCAAAAGTACAACAATGCTGTCAAATATTCCATGTTAAATAGGCAAACTTACTGTTAACAACTGCATGGAAATCTTCTACAGGAAGTCAAAGAATGTCCATTGTCAATTCATATTGATTTTCAAGAGGTTCATATCCATCCATTTTGGCATCTACTGTACATGAAATATATACACAGAGAAGCATCTAGAGCAGTTTAGAACATGTTTGATTTATGCAGAGCCATTATATTTTGCAGTCAATGATTAAAAGACTACAGAGTGATCAACAGTAGTGCAGTTTTAATCAACATGTTACTATTTGGAATCACAAAAGCACCAGGGATTGAGACCACCTGGACCAAGATGATCCAAGAATGATCGAATAACTGAAATAATGTGCAGTGGTAAAAAAATTGATGGACATTTGGGAACCACATATACTGTACATTTTGTCAATTTTCATATTCTTGAAGGCACGTATCTCATCAGAAAACTACATTTACAACCCCAATTGCAAAAAAGTTGGGACGCTATGTAAAATGTAAATACATCTAAATAAAAGCATGATTTGCAAATCTCATAGACCCATATTGTATTTACAATAAAACACATAGCGGATGTGAGATGTTTTACCATTTCTTTAAAAAAAAAAACTCATTTAGACAATGATTTCTGAGTGTTCCTGAGCCCATGCAGAGGTTTCCAGTAAGGAATGATGCCTGTTTTTATCCAATGATGACCATCAGCCTTGTCCCTTGCGCATATGGATTTCTGTAGTTTTTAAGAATCTTTTGATGATATTATGTACTATAGATGGTCTTCACAATTTTATGTTGAGGAACATTTTTCTGAAGTTGTTCCACTATTTTTAAATGTAGTTTTTCACAGAATGGTGAACCTCTGCCTACCTTTTCTTTCAATAGACTCTTCTTCTCCTCCATTTACTTTTACAGCCTTTTGTTGCCCCTGCCCTAAACATGTTTGAGATGCACTGCTGCCAATGAAGGTTTCCAGGTGCAGTTTCCCATTACATCTAAGATGGCATTAATCTTAACCTTTCTGTCAAGGAGGATAATCATTTTTATGAGATGTGTGAGTTCAATTGTTAGATACCATTCTGTATAGTCCAAGTTTGTCACAAACAACCTATAGAATGCAGAAATTTCAGTAATCGCTATTCCCAGTCTTTGTCCATGATTATCCACAATTCCACCCCATTGCCTGTAGCATTCTAACTGTTGAGACTCAAATAGCCATGGAGAACTTAGGGGGTCATTTATTAAGACTGGCATTTTAGATGCCGGTCCTAATAAACCCTGCGCTGGCAGTGAATCGGCCAAATTTATGCAGAGGTACCGGACTCTACATAATTTCGGCACATCCACCACTGATCTAAACCTATACCAGCTTCCTTGCTGGTGTAGATTTAGAACATTATCTACACCTAAAACAGGCGTAAACAGCCCTCTTCCCCACCACCACACCCCCTTTTTTAGACCTGGCGTGAGCGAGGTACAGTCACAGATTGCGGCGCAAATAACCTTTACTCTGCAATCTGGCGTATATTAGTAAATGACTGTCTAAGAGTTTATATCCCATGACCCCAATATTCTTTTTATTTCCATTGATTGACAGTATGATGGCTCAGTGGTTAGCACTAGTGCCTTGTAGTGCTGGGGTTACAGGATAACATCTGCATAGAGTTCATATGTTCTCCCCAAGCTTGTGTGGGTTACCTCCCACACTCCAAAGACATACTGATAGGGAACTTAGATTGTGAGCTCCATTGGGGACTGAGTGATGCTAATGTCTGTAAATTCCTGTGGAATATGTCAGCGCTATATAAGTGAGTAGAATAAATAAATTGACATTTTTCACACTTGTTCTCTGTGTAGATGGACTGCAAACTTCTACAAATCCTACCATCTAAATCAATAAAACTGTTTTGATGAATGTACCGGAGATCCATATTTACTCATAGCAATATATTAAATGTAGAAGGACACTTAACTGTTGCACGTATTTTGATGCATGGGCATTAGAATCACCCAAAGGACACATAAATATTTACTATGTGATGCCATTGCTAAAAATGAAAGCATATGTTCCATTTTGTTTGCTTGTAAATTACATTAGAGCACTCCAGAGACTAGTGTTACCCCCTTTCTGCAATAGAATAAAGCATGGCACAGTGAGAAAGGAAAAGGACATTTCCTTTGATGCTGTAATCCTATCAATATACACTGTCAGGGAAGAAATACATCCTTCTAATGTAAATACAAAAACATAGGAAATGGCTGAAGTTGAAAGAGCAATTTTAAAGCAAGATGATCCCATCATATTACAAGAAAAGCCTTGCCACATGTACTGTACAGCTCATCTAGTAAAAAATACTGTTTAAAGGTAGAAGCATCAATGGTTTCTTTCTTACATGTATGAAAGCAAATTCAGGTGTATTTTAGGATATAAACTGATGTCATATTGACACTTCATTTTAAAGGATTAAAACGTTTTTCTGTCTTTATTACAAAATCAGTGAACATTTTAAAAAATTATGTTTTTGGAATCCAAACACATGATGGAAACTTGTCTATATGGTAGCAGATAATTGTGTGTGAAAAAATAAGTGCTAACTGGTCAATATATAGTTTCTGATTATTATTTTTTTGAAAACGCTATTAATTATTAATTCTATGGCGCTGTACAGATAAGCGAGAATATACATACTGTACATAATATAAAACAACACAAGTACAGCGAGCCCCAGAGACTTCAGTGCAGAGGATGGGAGTGGGAGTGGCACTGATGATATGTCAAGCTGTGTTCCCTCACGCCGTCACTTCCTGGGGTTCGGTGCAGTGAAAATGTGTATTAAAGGAATCCGGCAGACGTAAGAGAACAGACAGCTTTATTTACTGAGTGCAAAGGATAACTTCCGGTACATCGAGTAATAATGAATATAAAGTTGCAATCTCTGCCACCAGATAATGAGGTATGAAGGCTGGTTAAAGAACACACAGAGGCAAACTAGCTGACAAAGTCTATCTCACCTGATTATTCTTTAATATGGCTATTAAGTTGGCACCTGTGACTGTAGGTGTCTATTATGTAATACAGGCTTTCAGATTTGCCTATCCTGCCCTGGGGTGATGGGTGTCTTAACTTGTTCTCCCACCTTGCAGAGACCTCGGTAAGCACTTTTGGTAGGACTTCCAGCCTCCCCTCCTCTTGGGTATGATGCCACAAGGTTTGCACACCTGTATTGTGGGATTTTCTGCTATTGTTCTCTGCAGGTTCTCTCAAGCTCTGTTGGTTGGATGGGGACCATTAGTGGACAGCCATGTTCAGGGCTCTCTAGAGATTGGGTTCAAGTCAGGGTTCTGGCTGGGTCACTCAACGACATTCACAGAGTTGTCCCAAGGCACTCCTGTGTTGTCTTGGTTGTGTGCTTAGGGTCACTGTCTTGCTGGAAGGCAAACTTTCCGTCCACAGCACACTCTATCAGGTTTTCATTAAGATAATCTGTGTACTTTGCTCCATTTGGCTTTCCCTCAATTCTGACCAGTCTTCCTGTCTCAACTACTGAAAAACACCTCTACAACATGATGCATAATCATGCTCCAATGTAGAGATGCTATTGCAAGTACTAATGAAGACATGAGGAAGGATGATGTGTTTCATCCGAAACACATAGCTTTTTTTAATGTTTTTTTTGTTGATGTTGTACTGCATGATGATGTTTTTATACGCTTGAAATAAAGATTTTGAGTTTTTAACCACAATTGCCAGAAGTTTTGTCCAGTATTCACAACATAAGAGATGCTTTGGGGCAGGTTATGAACAGTTCCTGGTTTCCTTCAACTTTCAAGTGTCTTTTACTAAGGGAAGGATTATTTCTGGCATTGCTGCCATAAAGCCCAGATTGGTGAAATGCTGCAGTGATGGCTGACCCTCTGGAAGTTTCCCTCATCTGCACACAGTATCTTTGTAGGTCAGCCAGAATGACCATTGGGTTCTTGGTCACCCTTCTTACCAAAGCTGTTCTTCCCGTTTACTTAGTTTGGAGGGGTAGCCAGCTATAATGCCTTGAAAAAGAATTCATATCCCTTGAACTTTTCCACATTAGTTCACATTACACCCACAAACTTAAATGTATTTTATTGGCATTTTATGTTATAGACCAACACAATGTGTTAAGTGAAAAGAAAATGATACATGGTTTTTCGAAATTTTTAATAAATACAAATCTGAAAAGTGTGGCATGCATTTGTATTCAGCCCCCTGTACTCTGACATCCCAAAATAAAATCCAGTGTGACTAATTGCCTTCAGAAGTCACATAATAACTACAGCAGTTCTCTGAAGGCCTCAGAGGTTTGTTAGAGAACATTAGTGATCAAACAGCGTCATGGAAACCAAGGAACACACCAGAAAGGTCAAGGATAAAGTTGTGGAGATGTGTAAAGCAGGTTTGGTAATGAAAAGATATCCTGAGCTCTGTTCCAAGCACTGTTATCTGAAAATGGAAGT
Organism: Rhinella marina; assembly: GCA_900303285.1. Classification (NCBI taxonomy): domain Eukaryota; kingdom Metazoa; phylum Chordata; class Amphibia; order Anura; family Bufonidae; genus Rhinella; species Rhinella marina. The sequence goes on from ONZH01012700.1 coordinate 6,806, forward strand.
TATGCAAAACTTACTAAGTCATGGCTGTCCACCTAAATCACCAGCCCAGGCAAGGAGACTACTAATTAGAAAAGTCGTCAAGAGGCAGATGGTCACTCTGGAGGTACTGTAGAGATCCATAGCACAGGTAGGAGAATCTGTCCACAGGACAACTATTAGTTGTATACGCCACAAATTTGGCCTTTATGGAAGAGTGGCAAGAAGAAAGCTATTTTTGAAAGCAATCCATAAGAAGTCCCATTTGCAGTTTGCCACAAGCCATGTAGGGGACACAGCAAACATGTGGGAGAAGGTTTTCTGGTCAGATGAGACCAAAGTTGAACTTTTTGGCCTAAATGCAAAACAGTGTGTGTTTTGGAAAAAGAACATTGCCCTAACCTCACCATCCCCAATGTGAAATATGGTGGTGGCAGCATCATGCTGTGGGATGTTTTTCTTCAGCAGGGACTGGGAACCTGGTTAGAGTCGATGGGAAGATGGATGGAGCCATCCTGAGGTTGCAAATGATTTGACTGGGCCAGAGGTTCACCTTCCAGCAGGACAACGACCCCAAAATACAGCCAGAGCTTCAAATTGAATGGTTTAGATCCAAGCATATCCATGGGTTAGAATGGCCCAGTCAAAGTTCAGACCCAAATCCCATTGAGAATCAGTGGCAAGACTTGAAAATTGCTGTTCACAGATGATTTCCATCCAATCTGACTGAGATTGAACTATTTTGCAAAGAAGAATGGGCAAAATTTCTGCCTGCAAAGCTGGTAGACAAATACAGTGTTTGTTGTCGAGGTATTCGTGTGGCTCACCACCTTTAAGAGTGAATATTAGGAGGTGCTCTTACCTAACGGCTCACCCTTTTGCCGTAGAATAAAGTGGAAATATAGTATTAGTGTAGGTAGGCACACTCACTTATTTGGGATTAGTATTGATGCTATCAAAGTATATAATTCAATAAATGTGTATTTCAATAAAAAATGATATCTATTTTATTCTTATAGGGAGTATAATAATTACACAAACATAATATTCAATATATATTAATCATCCTTTGGTACCATTGGAATGATGGAAAAAAATGTTAAAAAATAGGAAATATATATAAAAATATATATGAAAAATGATAAAAGCATCAAGTAGAAAAAATTGTATTTGTTTAAGTCCCAAATATCCTTTGTCTTTAATTGGGTTAGTTCTTCTATTTGGATGGTGTTGTAACAATGTAGCCTTTTTCAAATATGTTGATACAGTTTATTGGCTTGCATCAATATAATCCATATGTTTCAACACTTCAGGCTGTGGTATATACCCATCGACTCTGCGTTTATAGTTGGGTAAAACTCAGTCAATGCAGTAAATATGGTGATATATACAGTTGCGATTAAACAACACTGTGCTGGTACAATCAAATAGCGCTGTGCCGGTACACTCATATGGGTTAATTATTTGTTGGTGGAATATTTGGCTATATTCCACTTCAGGTACATTACCCCTTTTTCTGTGTATTCCCTCCGGCGTTCTTCCGCTACTGTCTGTGGGATGCTTGTAAATGACGATCTCCCCCGGCACTTGTGAGGACTGTAATCCTGAGTTGTGGTGGTTCTAGCCCGTGCACGTGTGTAGTTTCGCGCTTTTTCAGCGTTTCCCGCGGCGTCCCACGTGGATGGCTGTATAAAGATTGTATGGTTGTCGGGCTGGAGTTTTAAGGCTCTTTCTCGATCTTTATCTTTCTGGGCTTTATAGAAGGATCCTTCTTTATGCCAATAGCATACACACCCAAACCCAGACGCGTTTCGGGGTCTCAAGCCCCTTCCTCAGTGGGTATTGTGTATAGCCTTTTACTCTTAAAAGGCTTCTTCAGATGTGGTAGCTGCAGTAACTGCAAGATAACTAAATTTCAAAAGAAAACAGTTGAAATAAAATCTACCACGAATGAATATACATTCGAAATTAAAGAATGCCTCACATGCAATTCCTCAGACGTGATTTATGTCATTCAATGCCCTTGTCAAAAACAATACATAGGCAGAACTAAACGCACACTAAAGAAGAGAATAACAGAACATGTGGCCAACATTAAAAAAGGGTATGAACAACACACTCTTTCCCAACACTTTAAACAATGTCATAACAAAGACCCAACATTACTCACCTTTGCCGCCATAGAACGAGTCCCCAAACATTGGAGGGGAGGTAACCATATACACAATATGTCTAGAATAGAATCTCGGAGAATATTCGAATTTAATTCTCTCATACCAAATGGTCTAAACGCCGAATTGGAGTTGTTCGGATTCTTATGATCCCGGTAGATACAGGGGTGGGTGCCCTATGGGGACGGGACATCGAGGTCGGGCTGTAAACCAGCACCTCGATCTCCTCTCCCTGTGAGGCCCTCACCCCAAACGACAATCAAAATTAGAATACAAATCATCCAAGAAAGAAGAAAGAGAAAATAATTTTGAAACAAATAAACAAAACACAATTAAAATATCAATATCCAAAAAACACACTCACCAGTAGTTTCAGAACTCCCCAAAAAAAACAAAAGAAACCTGAAAAAGAAAAAAGAACAACTTGAAAAAAGATCTAATAATATTAGTACTCATAAAACTATATACATTAAAGAACACATAAATTACATGTAGAAACACAGATGTATACGTATTGATGCATGTACATATGGATGCAAGTAGAACATAAAAAGCAAGAAAAAGAAGGAAAATGGACTAAATATAGAAAATATATATACAGATCGATGTTTATGGATACATGTAAGGATACTAGTGAACAATTCACAGAATCCACACAGCAATAAGATGAAGATATATAAATTTGTAGACATTAGTACATTAACCCAGATAAGAGCATGCCATAATTCGAATTAATTCTGGGAAATTATGATGAAGGAATTTTTGAGAAACATATTGAGGACTACATTCCAATTATTATACACTATCTTTGAATATCTACCCCTATTTAGTATTATCCATTTCACTCAACTGTACTCATGTCTATAATTTACAGACATCATACTATCTACTTATCTCCAGATTTTAACCTATAAGTATACCCTATAATTACATTTTATATAGTTTTATCATATTTTATAACCTATAACCTGGATCAACTTGTAGGAAAACAGGTTGAACTGGATGGACAGATGTCTTTTTTCGGCCTTATAAACTATGTTACTATGTTACTATGTTATATCACATATTTTATCATCCCATCATTAATGTTAAGATCTATGTTATATTGATGAAAAAAAGAAAAGAGAATCCAGTCCAGATTTTGGTGGAAACTACAGACAACCACTAATTCTCTATTAACCTTCAATTAAGGAGAATCCATAAAAAGGACCACATAGAACAATAGCATACACAATACCCACTGAGGAAGGGGCTTGAGACCCCGAAACGCGTCTGGGTTTGGGTGTGTATGCTATTGGCATAAAGAAGGATCCTTCTATAAAGCCCAGAAAGATAAAGATCGAGAAAGAGCCTTAAAACTCCAGCCCGACAACCATACAATCTTTATACAGCCATCCACGTGGGACGCCGCGGGAAACGCTGAAAAAGCGCGAAACTACACACGCGCACGGGCTAGAACCACCACAACTCAGGATTACAGTCCTCACAAGTGCCGGGGGAGATCGTCATTTACAAGCATCCCACAGACAGTAGCGGAAGAACGCCGGAGGGAATACACAGAAAAAGGGGTAATGTACCTGAAGTGGAATATAGCCAAATATTCCACCAACAAATAATTAACCCATATGAGTGTACCGGCACAGCGCTATTTGATTGTACCAGCACAGTGTTGTTTAATCGCAACTGTATATATCACCATATTTACTGCATTGACTGAGTTTTACCCAACTATAAACGCAGAGTCGATGGGTATATACCACAGCCTGAAGTGTTGAAACATATGGATTATATTGATGCAAGCCAATAAACTGTATCAACATATTTGAAAAAGGCTACATTGTTACAACACCATCCAAATAGAAGAACTAACCCAATTAAAGACAAAGGATATTTGGGACTTAAACAAATACAATTTTTTCTACTTGATGCTTTTATCATTTTTTATATATATTTTTATATATATTTCCTATTTTTTAACATTTTTTTCCATCATTCCAATGGTACCAAAGGATGATTAATATATATTGAATATTATGTTTGTGTAATTATTATACTCCCTATAAGAATAAAATAGATATAATTTTTTATTGAAATACACATTTATTGAATTATATACTTTGATAGCATCAATACTAATCCCAAATAAGTGAGTGTGCCTACCTACACTAATACTATATTGGTAGACAAATACGTCAAAAGACTTGCAGCTGCAATTGCAGCAAAAGGTGGTCCTACAAAGTATTGGCTCAGAGGGAGCTGAGTGCCAATGCACGTCACACTTTCCAGATTTTTATTTATTAAAAAATGTGAAAACCGAGTATTTTCTTTAACATCACACACACACTTGCTACTTTGTGTTTGTCACAAATAATCCCAATAAAATGCATTTAAGTTTGTGGGTATAACATGAAAAATGTAGAAAAGTAGAAAAGAGTATGAATGCTTTTTTAAGGCACTGATAGCAAGAGTCCTTGTTGTTCTAACTTTCTTCCATTTAAGAATTATGGAAGCCACTGTGCTCTGGGGATGCTTTCAGTGAAGCCAAAATTTCTTCTCCAGATCTGTGCCTCCACACAATCCTGTGTTTAGATTCTACGTTTTTGCTCTGACATGCATCGCTCAGCTGTGAGACCTTATACTGTATAGACAGGTGTCTGTGTCTTTCCAAATCATGTCCAATCTACTCAATTTTCCATTGATGGACCAATCAAGGTTTATCTGACTGAAAAGTACGTAAGGGAGTTTAACCGTCTCTTATTCAATAATGGCGTACTGTTTTGTTACGACCATTTAATGTAAAATAAAATAACAAAACTTTGTTCAGGATCAAAAGTAAAAGTAAATGTAGTTGCTAATCCCTATTTTGTGTGATAATGTATGTTCACACTTTACAGCGGGGTGACGGGAAAGAGAGAGGGGAGTGTAACTCTGTTAATGGATATTCATAGTAGCATACACCACTCTCTTGTGGTTATTTCCCATATACAAATCCCCTATTTTATCAAAATGGTAGTCCACAAATCCATGATGATCTGGGCCAGCATAGAGCAAAAGTAGAGCGCCTGAAACAAAAAGAGCAGGAGATGCCGCACGTGGTGGTATGCAGTGCGCTGGAACTGGTATGGCTGTGGCCAATCAAGGTTTAGAAACATTTCAAAGATGATCAAGAGAAATTTCAAGTGTCAAAGCAAAGAGCCTGAATACTTATGTCCATGCAAAATTTTAGTTTTTCCTTTTTATTAAATTTGCAGCCTTTTTAACATTGCATTTTTACTTTCTTATTAAGGGGGACTGAGTGCAGATTGATGGGGGGAAAATTTATTTTTTATTTTAGCACAAGGCCGAACTTAACAAAATGTGAAAAACTGAAAGGGACTGAATACTTTCTGAATGTACTGTAATACTTTCATGTAGTGCTTACAAAATACTGTTAACTATTGTCCAAAAATACTACTATACAACTGCATATATCCCTATACAATGTGCAAATTATACTGCCATATTGTGCCCGCATCATACTACCATATAGATGCACATGCTATTGTTATATTGTTCCTTAAATACTGTCATCCAGTAAAAACCTAATAATGCCATATAATGCCCAAATAATAATATTAATCATATGCAGCCCTTGCCTTACAGTGGCAATATAAGCATTTAGTGGCCAAATACTATATAGGCTATCATAGAAGAAGGGTCTGAAAGATACATGTAAATAAAAACAGAAATGTCTGATGGCATAGGGGTAAAAAAGACGCAAAGTGCAATGAACTTAAAAATACAGAGGTGTAAAGGGGTAAAGAAAACACCAAAGGGTTATAGCAATAACACAAATCTAGGGGGACAGGAGGGTGAGTAGATCCCAGTTTCCCTATACCAGCCCCTAGATGCCCTGATACCACAGGGTCTCTGCTCCATACAACAACCTCACTCTATTAATATCCAACAAAATCTCTACTCTGTCCCGATACTATCTTTCTAAACCTCCCAATTATAGACAGTATTAATAATTTAGGTTTTGTCGAGGAGTCATATATTTAAAGTTTGAGATGACAAAAGCCCTTTTACATGTAATGAGACTTTAAATACTGGAAAATGATCTGATGGGAATAACGTTATGGAAAGTAAAGGCTAGTATGGAGGGGGGGCATAGGAATGTGGCTTTCTTTCAGACTGTTGTGAAAAATAAGCCCCCCCGAATTAATTTGCACATCAAAAGCATGTCAGCCTGGAGAACCTTTCCATCAGCAAGCCATTGACAGTCTATAATCTGAAAATTGGACATAGACTGACGTAAACAAAGCAGCCCATAGTCTTTTGATGGAGAGAAGAAAAGCTTCTAAAAATTTGGAATTCCTCTGGCTTTCCTGCTATTTACCAGTCGCTATCAAGAAATGTACGCTGAAGTATTTACATTGTACAAAAATGTACCACATTTAGAAATCAACTTTTAATGGTGCCGCTCTTCATGTATAGATACATGGGTGCTTGAAAGTTTGTGAACTCTCCAGAATATTCTATATTTCTGCATAAATTTAACCTAAAACTACATGAGATTTTCACACATGTTCTAAAGGTAGATAAAAATAACCAAATGATAACCAAGTGATTTAATTTCAAATGCCTGTGAGTGGAAAAAGTATGTCAACCTTTGTTTTCAATATCTGGTGTGACCCCAGGGGCGTAGCTAAAGGCTCATGGGTCCTGGTGCAAGAGTTCAGCTTGGGCCCCCCCCACCTTCCCTCAGCGCTGGGGCACCTAGCTTTTCTGCCGGCCAAGTCAAAAATTGAAACCCCCCCCCCATGCCAAATTCTCACCCTAACCTTTTCCCTCCTAACATTACGTGTATCACTACAGAACATACAGGGTAAGGCTACATTCACACAACAGTTGTTTTTGCAGCCTCCGATCTGCATATTTTGCGGCTCAGATGCGGACCCATTCACTTAAATGAACACTGTGTGCTGCCCCCATGTGCCAGTAAAAATGCCCCCAGTGCCAGTAAAATGCCCCCAGTGCCCCCATGTGCCAGTAAAAATGCCCCCATGTGCCAGTAAAAATGCCCCCAGTGCCCCAATGTGCCAGTAAAAATGCCCCCAGTGCCCCCATGTGCCAGGAAAAATTCCCCCAGTGCCAGTAAAATGCCCCCAGTGCCAGAAAAAATGCCCCCAGTGCCAGTAAAAATTCCCCCAGTGCCCCCATGTGCCAGTATAAATTTTCCCAGTGCCAGTAAAGTGCCCCCATGTGCCAGTAAAAATGCCCCCAGTGCCCCATGTGCCAGCAAAAATGCCCTCATGTGCCAGTAAGAAATGCCCCCAGTGCCCCAATGTGCCAGTAAAAATGCCCCCAGTGCCCCCATGTGCCAGGAAAAATTCCCCCAGTGCCAGTAAAATGCCCCCAGTGCCAGTAAAAATGCCCCCAGTGCCAGAAAAAATGCCCCCAGTGCCAGTAAAAATTCCCCCAGTGCCCCCATGTGCCAGTATAAATGTTCCCAGTGCCAGTAAAGTGCCCCCATGTGCCAGTAAATATGCCCCCAGTGCCCCATGTGCCAGCAAAAATGCCCTCATGTGCCAGTAAGAAATGCCCCCAGTGCCCCCATGTGCCAGTAAAAATGCCCCCAGTGCCAGTAAAAATGCCCCCAGTGCCCCCATGTGCTAGTAAAAATGCCCCCAGTGCCAGTAAAAATGCCCCCAGTGCCAGTAAAAATTCCCCCAGTGCCCCCATGTGCCAGTATAAATTTTCCCAGTGCCAGTAAAGTGCCCCCATGTGCCAGCAAAAATGCCCCCAGTGCCCCATGTGCCAGCAAAAATGCCCTCATGTGCCAGTAAGAAATGCCCCCAGTGCCCCAATGTGCCAGTAAAAATGCCCCAGTGCCCCCATGTGCCAGGAAAAATTCCCCCAGTGCCAGTAAAATGCCCCCAGTGCCAGTAAAAATGCCCCCAGTGCCAGAAAAAATGCCCCCAGTGCCAGTAAAAATTCCCCCAGTGCCCCCATGTGCCAGTATAAATGTTCCCAGTGCCAGTAAAGTGCCCCCATGTGCCAGTAAATATGCCCCCAGTGCCCCATGTGCCAGCAAAAATGCCCTCATGTGCCAGTAAGAAATGCCCCCAGTGCCCCCATGTGCCAGTAAAAATGCCCCCAGTGCCAGTAAAAATGCCCCCAGTGCCCCCATGTGCTAGTAAAAATGCCCCCAGTGCCAGTAAAAATGCCCCCATGTGCCCCTAAAAATGCCCCCATTGCCCCAAATAGAGCTCCGGTCTGTGACTGCTACAATAAAAAAAAAATAAACACTTATACTTACCTCCATGGAGCTGGCAGCGATGCGATGACATCATTGCGCCGCCTGAGCCACCCTCTGAGGAATGGGCAGGGGAGACGCAGTACAGGCATCTGTATCGCCGTCCTCAGGATAAGCGCTTCCACAATGGACAATCTCCCTCTGCCCCTCCGCCGCCCCCAACTGTGCGCAGGGCCGCGCCGCACCTGCCTAATTGGTGGTGCGGCCCTGCAAGTGGCAAGGGGGGCCCTCTGGCTTAGGGGCCCGGTCGCAACTGAGACCCCTATAGCTACGCCACTGATTATATGCATTCATACCTATTAATAAACTGCTCTGCAGCAAGACTGATAAATGTCTTGGAGCAACTAGATTGGAGCAACTCCAATCTAAACGCAACAGATAGTGCTTCCTAGTGGGCTAAAGGACCTTCCTGAAGTCATCTGCCCATGTGACCAGTGGGGGAGGAGCCAGAGGAGCAGAGAGCTGTGTTACTGTATGAAGAGGAGCCAGGCTGGAGTTTGGTGAGGCCTAGCTGTGTATCTCTGTCCCTGTTTGTTTCCCTTTCCTTTATGTATCTGTCCCTTTGTCTGTCTGTCCCTGTGTGTCTGTCCCTGTGTGTGTGGGTTACTGTCCCTATGTGTGTCCCTATTCCTTTACCCGTGTGTCCCTGTGTTTGTCCCTATCTCTGTCCAAGTGTGTGTCTGTCCCTGTCTGTGTGTGTCGCTGTCCCTGTGTGTTCTTGTCTGTGTTTGTGTGTGTCATTCCCTGTGTGTGTATCTTTCCCTGTGTCCCTGTCCCTGTGTGTGCCTGTCCCTGTGTGTGTCACCATCACTATGCCCACAGTGTTCCTATGTCTTGACGCAGCTGCATCAGGACGTTCTGTGGGGGCAAGAAGAAGACGGAAGAGGAGGCAGCACCACCAGCATGGAGTCCTGTGGGAGAGAGACAGGGAGGCACACTAAGGACACAGGTAAGACTACCAAATTATCAGCACTAGTGTTATCTGTGGTTTTACATAGGACTGCAGATAACCCTACCACATGATCTACACTAGTGTTAGCTGTGGTTTAACATAGGACTGCAGTTAACACTACCATATGATCTACACTATTGTTATCTGTGGTTTTACATAGGACTACAGGTAAAACTACCACATTATCCGCACTAGTGTTGTCTGTGGTTTTCCATAGGACTGCAAGTAGCAAGTAACAGTACTACATTATCAGCACTAGTGCTGGTTTTTTTTTACATAGGACTGCAGTTAACACTACTACACAGTATAGTACACTACTCTGCAGTATAATTAACATTGGTGGCGCAGTGTGTCGTCCCCGCTACGCCCCAGTATTAAAGTCATTGATGGCCCAGTGGCCAATAGGGTCTCCTCATCCCTTCCTCATTGGTGGTTTAGTGGCAGCTTCCAATCGGAGCCCCAGCAGTGTAATCGTGGGGCACCGATTGGTTACCATGGCACCTTGTCCCCCCCAAAAATAGGATAGACTGTTCTATTATGGGCCGGACGTTTCATAAAAATTTTTTTTTATTTTTTATTTTATTTGCATGGTATCAAATGGTATTGAATATCGCAATACTAGCACTAATGTTATCTGTGGTTTTACATAGGACTTCAGGTGACATCTACTACATTATCTGTACTCAGAGAGTGATCACTGTGTTATCTATGGTGTTACATAGGACTTCAGGTGACATCTGCTACATTATCTGTACTCAGAGAGTTATCACTGTGTTATTTGTGGTGTTACATAGGACTTCAGGTGACATCTACTACATTATCTGTACTCAGAGTTATCACTGTGTTATCTATGGTGTTACATAGGACTTCAGGTGACATCTACTACTTTATCTGTACTCAGAGAGTTATCACTGGCAGGACAGTCTCGAAATTCGGTTGCTACTTTGCTTTCATACAAATTTTTAATGGGAGGGGGAGCCATTTAAATTTTTGCCTCAAGCAACAGAAGAGCTAGATTCCTCCCTGTTGTCATGTCACTCATGGGTGACATGTCACGTGACCCGCATAAACACGTGACCTGAATCAAATTGGGTGTTGACATATGGAGACTGCAACAAGGCAGTGATGGGACCAAAGGAGTCAAAACCCAGTGGAGAGCAGGTAAGTACACTTCCCTCTGCAGGTCCATGTGATGTGGAGGTGGAGGTGTCTGACAGAAAGGCCTCCAAAGGTGAACAGCCTCTTTAAGGAACTGGGACAGAATATGTTATTGGGGGTTAGGATATGTCTGCAAATATTGTAGCGGGTGCTTATGGTCATAATTGAAGGCTTCTACGGCTAATTGTTCAGCCATGATTTGCAAGTCACACGTGGCTCTGTTTGGAGACCACTGCTCTACATGCTACTGTGACATGGAATCAGCTGTGATAGGCTTATACACCCTGCAGATATATCATCTATTCACAGCCTGCAACAGGAGCAAAAACATCCTGTAAATCACAGATACCAGCCACAGAGTCACCATATCTCCAAATATCTCACTCTCCATTAATAAGTCAAGTCCCATCCCCCCAGCATCTTCCACAATACATCCCAGAAATGCCCACTCTAGAACATACTTATAATACACTCTGGAAAACCCTTTAAGGTCTGGGGCAGTGCTCCTCTGTACAGCTTCTATTCTGGCTGGAACAATGCTAGTAGCAGATCTCTTATTCATGTCAGTAGATCCTGCTGTACCGCTTGTATGAACTAAGTAACAGATCCAGTCTCTGATTCCAGGTGGATCGTCCCAACCAATGGTGTAGATATTGTTGAGATCGGAATATATGGGATGGGGGTTAGCAATGACAAAATTCAGAGGCTTCAGAGGTTAAAAATACAACTTGGCTTTATTTGGTCCAGCAACAAAACAGCGACATCACATAGAGATCAGAGATCAGACGTTCCACTGCGTCTACTGTGCCTTCCCAGACTCAACAGTTTTATGTCCCAGTGGCTCAGCAGCATAGCCTGGGGTAATTGTGTGTGGGGGGTGGGGGTGGGGCTGAGGGTGTACTGGAGGGGGAGGGAATGGCAGGTCCCACTGCCAACCTACCTGCCATTCCAATAAAATTCAGGCCCGGAAAAGAAAGTAATTAAAAACCTCAGCAAAGAAAATTTACTGAGGAAATCCAACTTTCCTGGATTTTTCATCTCACCTACATTAAATAATGTGGATGGGATGTACACCCCCTCCAGGGGTCTTCCATCTACCTACGTATTCTACGATAGATAGACAGACAGGGGGAAGACAGACATACACATAGACAAACAAACAGAGGGACAGACAGACAGACAGATATGGCCACTGTGGATGTTATTTCAGGGCTTTTGGACTAAATGGGCATGATGTTAAATAAACTCCATTTAGTCCTCGGACCGGCAGGTGCAGCAGGTGATCATACACAGATGTTTCTTGTGCTCGGTCTTTTTCCCCTTGTTCTTTTTATGGGTACTGTTTTTGATCCATTGGCGGAAACGCTTCAGGCGGGATGGTCTTTTCGTGATGTTTTCTTCCTCTCTTTCTGATGTTATATTCATTCTCTTCTTCTCCTCTGCTTTAGATGTTATTTTCCTCTTTTTCTTCTCCTCTCTTTTTGCAGCCTTTAGTTGTTTTATAATTGTTATTCCCTCGATGTTATACGTGGGCTGTCTGATGTTCTTTTTCTTATTGGGCACAGGAGGTGTTTTAACAACTACAAAATGAAAAGGAAACCATCAGCAGGTAGAAGATATAACAGAATCTATTCTTTTAATATTATGAGCAATGCAGTAATATAGTGATGCAGCTCATCAGCAGAAACAAGCTTTCTAATCTCTGAATTCTGGGGTAATAGAAGGACCCCCAATGTGTGTGATGAGCAGATATGAGAGGTAACCCTAAGCTCTGCCTGTACCCCGCTTATATATGTTATTATATAGAAATTATTACCTGGCTTCTCCACTCGAACCATCTCCAGATCTCTTGCCTGTTTTTGTTCTCTCCTTCGCCAGGCCCTGTACCTGTGAGACAGAGAAATGTCCTGACATGAGCCGCTACAGATGACAATCTCCAGTTTCCCATCAGAATATACCCATAACCCCCCTCCCCCACCACAGGGGGTGAGATATAAAGGTGCCATATATAACAGGCTGGAAGGATATGGTGCCGTAGTCTATATTACATCATAATACAGCAGCGGGAAAGGGGGGACAGCGGTTAACAGATTATATCCCTGCCCGATCCAGCCCCTGTATTATAACCTGGCTGCAGTAGTTACTGCGCCCCCTGTAGGTCAGACAGTACAGTGTACAGAGAATAATGTGATGTGTAGAGTAGAAGAAAACTGGAAACTCACCAGCAACAGAAGATAATCCCGGCAGCAATTAATAAAAATATGAACAGGGGCAGGACAACGCGGTACATGGCTGGTAAGAAAGACACAAGATGCTCGTTATCAATTCTTATCATAGAGAACATATTCTACAAGACATTGTCCAACATCTCTAGATCGTCCTGATGCCAGCAGTGCTCTTCATGAGGACATCAGCAGGTAGGCACTGGCAGCTTGGCTGGGCATGGAGGGGGTAATTGCTGGACTGTGGGCTGGTAACGTCTGGATATGGGGCACATCATTATATGTTCCAGCATCACTTTATAGGACCCATCCCCCAAAGGAGCAGCTTAGTGGCTATTCTCCTCCACTACAGTCAGGGCTTACTAGAGGATGATGAGAGTAGAATTAGGAGAGGATGGAAATGTCTACTTACTGGTATTTGTACCCGCGCTGTCCGGACCAGGGGGTGTTCTAACCGGTCCTGGGAAAGTCACTGTCCATGAAAGAATGAAGGAAAATAAAGACATGAAATCAATGAAATCATAATCATGTAAGGATAAATACAATATTCAGCCCCATTCAGTAAGATGAACCCCCAGTGATAATATCCATTACCTGTAGGTGTTATTGTGGGCTTTCCATGAACAGAAAATATAAAAAATAAAAGAAATGCAAGAGCAATTCGTCTCAAATCCATTTTCTCCAACAACTAACCCTCAAAAGAATCTAGTGCCCCAAAACACATAGAAGCCTGGCCACAGCATTGTGATGTCACACAGCTTCAGTATTCTAAGGGGGCGGGGCTTCTGGTTGGTGCTGATGTCATCAGAGATCTAGTCTGAATGAAGAACTATATATAGAACAGTGATGTTTAAAGGGGAATGCCGCTTTTAGTAAACCTTTATTACAATCATAAGGATATTGAGGGTTATTTATCAAACTGGTGTAAAGTAGAACTGTCTTAGTTGCAAAATGATAAAAGAACTGGATCGTACATCCACATGCTATGTTTTGATCTCATCCCTGCTACTTTGAAAAATGAAAATGAAAAGAAGAATCTGATTGGTTGCTATGAACAACTGAGCCAGTCCTACTTTACACCAGTTAGATAAATGACCCCCATGATGTACATTATAGCATCAGATGCTATATATGTATATATAAGATAATATAATATAATAATATAGGTGTATTCAATGGTTGTTATAATCAATACACCAATATCCACAACGGACACATGGATTCAGAGATACATGTACTACAAAGTGTCAGGCACAAAGGTGTATAAACACCCCATGATGACTCAGCGAATCAAAAAGACAGGGCCCAACTGGATCCCTTACGTTTCCCCAACAGTAAGGTCCAGATGGACCACCTACATGCCCCGCCGGAAACAGTGCGGCGTGTTGTCTCCACGTGGCTGATGTTGACACAACACTATGTAGTGCATATATCTCTGAATCCATGTGTACATTACTGCACAAATTACGAACATACAGTTTAAGCGTTGTTAAAAGTACGCTACTGAACTGTATGCGTAAGCATTAGCGTAAAAAGTGCGTACGAATCCTTAGCGTACTATTGACTCACGAATGCGTCATACACACGCACGGGGCTAGGTACTGTAGTAGTGAACTTGGGCCCCCCTTCCCTCAGTACTTTGTGGCCAGGGGCAGGGAGGCAAATGGCCTTCATGCTGCCTGAGGCAAAAATTTAACTGCCAACCCCCCATGCCAAATTCTTGACCTAAAGCCTTCCTTCCAACCATAGATGTACCTTGATCAGCATGCATTTTCTATAATACTGGTGTCTTTTTATGCAGCACAAGGGTCTTTGGGGCCCCCTCTGGCTCCTGGGCCCGGTAGCGGCTGCTACCTCTGCACCCCCTATAGCTACGCCCCTGTGTGACCCCCTTGTGTGGCTATAGCTGCTATTAAACGTTTCTGGTAATTGTTGCTTAGTCCTGCACATAGGCTTGGAGGAATTTTAGCCCATTCCAGAGATGAGCGAATCATTGAAAAAATTATTCGCCGAACATTCGCCGAACTTTTCCTAAAATTTGTATATTCGACGAATATATTTGTTGCATTTGCATACAAAATATACGTTATTATGTGCTATTAGCGAACATTCGCCTACTAATAACTAACGTTCATTTACAAAATGTACGCAACTTCTTAGAAGACGTACGCATGAGCGTACAAATAGCTTACGAATCTCAGCGTACTATTGTCTAAGCGATTACGTAATACGCAGGCACGTACGAGGAGAGGCCGCGGTGTGCACTCCTCAGAGGCAGAGCGAATATTCGAGACATATATATGGTAAATAGTGCAAATACATTATTATAAGTATAATATAAACATTTTAAATATCACCTACCTAGTATGCTCACGGACATGTTTAAGTCTCTTTTCTTCTGACGCTTGTCATAGAACTGGAGCAGGGTCCCAAACTCAGTCGCAATTTGTAATCCACATAGGTAAAATTGTAATCCAAATGGGTAAAAAAATAGCAGCAAAGGTTCCCTTTAAAAAACCCTCTTTCGAGGGGCTCCCCAAATAACCTGAAAAGGGGGAAAAAAGGGATGAGGCGCACGTATGCGCAACTTGGATAAAAAAACTTTTTTTTGATGGGGGGAGTCCTAACAATCCATGGCCATCTGGGTGAGGACAAACGCAGGGCAACAAAACTAAAAACAAGGGCCAACTAGTGCCCACCCTTCAGGATAAGTCCATGTTGTGGCTCCCATAAAAACTGCAGGAATTACTTAAAGGCCAGCAGGTCCTCCTCACTGCTGCTGGAGCTAAAGGACATGAGAGGGTGCTCCTGCCTCATCATGAAAGCGACCCTGGCTGCGGCAGCAGACCCCCGCTGACCTCTCAAGGATGGTCTTCTTGGTGACTGGGCTGTCACACTGGCAAAGGCAGTGGTAACTTGGGCCCTGCCCATCACTCTGTAGTGGCCAGATCCTCCTGCCGGTATACCAGTTGACAGAATCTCCGACTGTAATGGTAATGGTAACGCTCTTCCACGAGCGGCGGACTGTGCGGCCTGCAACTGCCATGGGCATGGCAGTTGGTAGTGGTACTGTACCACAGTTGGATGGTACACGAAAGTGTTCGTGGTCATCTGTCCCACATGAAGGATCGGTGGTATCGGTGGCGGTGGCGGCAAATCAGGAATAAGGGGTTCCGGCTGATCCTGACCTTGGGATTTCTCTACAGATCTCAAGGTCTCTTCCTTGCTCGCAGGAGAAGGGGTCGGAACTACCAGGGAGGAGTCTGCATCGCTGAATAGAATTCGTACACAACAGCGTGTAGAGTAACTACCAGGGAGGAGTCTGCGCAACAGCGTATAGAGTAACTAAATTATACGTAGAATAGCGTATAATTTAGCGGACAACCTACGTAGCGATGCGTACAAAAGCGAAGCGAATCACCTAATATTCGGATTCGCTTCGCAGCTGAAAAATCCCAAGATTCGATACGAATCAACGAATCGACGAATCGCTTCGCTCATCTCTAAAAGCAACCATGCATGGATGAGCTGCGAACAGTTGCGTATGTTTTAAGTGGTAGGAAACAAAATTAACAATAAAAGACTATAACATTTCAAAATACAAAAATACTTGAGCCCAAGCTGAGGTAACCCCCTCCCCCCCACACACACACACATACATACACACTGGATATGAATAATATTTCAATTGAATCTTTAACATTCATAATCATAACTGGATATGTATTCAAGTGTCATGATGATGCAGTTAGAGATAGTGAGAGGTCTATTTTAGGGACACACTTGTTGACCTTGAAACTCAGCTGCTCATTAATATTGTAAATCATAGCAACAAAGTTCCTTTTAAGTAGATCCACTTGGTAGAGTTGAATACTGTTCATTTTGGCACCTTATTAGTATTACTGGAGGCCATCGCAAACTAGAGCAATCTTAGTTAGAACCAGCAAGGTATATTTCATCGTCTTGTAACCTAAGCTGTTTCCAAATAATATCTGTGAGCCTGGTACAGAAATAACATAGGCAACATTTGTGTTACTTAACCAGCTTGCTTAGTTGACATGTGGAAATATATCTCTCTGTCATTTACACACCATGAAGCACTAGAAAAGTGGCAACAAATTATGTAAACTAAGGCTAGTTTACATAATTTGCAAGTTGCACTATTTTGTTGAGAAAGTGACAGACAACGTAACAAAAAACCAATCAGCCCCATTACAGTCAATACTCTGTTGGGCACCATTACCATATTATCGAGGACCCCACTAGAGGGACGGCCATACTGGACTTAGTATTAACCAATAGACCTGACAGAACAACAGGTGTGCAGGTTGGGGGACACCTGGGAAACAGTGACCATAACATAATAACCTTCCAATTGTCATTCAAAAGAGCGTTTCTTCAGGGAGGAACAAAAATACCAAACTTCAAAAAAGCTAAATTTAGCCAACTAAGAGAGGCCATAGGCCTAACTAACTGGGACAAAGTCCTCAAAAATAAAAATACAGCCACAAAATGGGATATTTTTAAAAGCATCCTAATATCTAATTGTGAGAGGTACATACCATATAGGAATAAAATAATAAGAAACAAGAAAAAACCAATGTGGATAAATAGAACTGTAAAGAAAGCAATAAATGACAAAAAGAAAGCATTTAAATCACTAAAACAGGAGGGGAGTGAGGAAACATTGAAAAACTATAAGGAAAAAAATAGAATATGTAAAAGACACATAAAAACAGCCAAACTAGAGACCGAGAGATTAATCGCCAAAGAGAGTAAAACTAACCCTAAAATGTTCTTCAATTATATAAATACTAAAAAGTATAAACCTGAAGGTGTCGGCCCCTTACAGAGTAATGAGGGGGGAGTAGCAGAGAGCGATGAGGAGAAAGCGAAGCTACTAAATAACTTTTTCTCCACTGTATTCACTGAGGAAAATAAAATGTCAGATGAAATGCAGAGTATAAAAGTAAATTCCCCTTTAAAAGTGTCCTCTCTGACCCAGGAAGAGGTGCAGCAACGTCTTAAAAATATTAAAATAGACAAATCACCAGGACCGGATGGCATACACCCCCGTATCCTAAGAGAATTAATTAATGTAATCGACAGACCCTTATTTCTGATATTTAAGGACTCTATACTGACGGGGAGTGTTCCACAGGATTGGCGCATAGCAAATGTGGTGCCAATATTCAAAAAGGGTCCAAAAACAGAGCCTGGAAACTATAGGCCGGTAAGTTTAACTTCTGTTGTGGGTAAACTGTTTGAAGGTTTTCTGAGAGATGCTATCTTGGAGTACCTCAATGAAAATAAGCAAATAACTCCATATCAGCATGGCTTCATGAGGGATCGGTCATGTCAAACCAATTTAATCAGTTTCTATGAGGAGGTAAGTTCTAGACTTGATCGCGGCGACTCAATGGATGTCGTATATTTGGACTTCTCCAAAGCGTTTGACACGGTACCACATAAAAGGTTAGTATACAAAATGAGAATGCTTGGCCTGGGAGAAAATGTCTGTATGTGGGTAAGTAACTGGCTTAGTGATAGAAAACAGAGGGTGGTTATTAACGGTACATACTCAGATTGGGTCACTGTCACTAGTGGGGTACCACAGGGGTCTGTATTGGGTCCTATTCTCTTCAATATATTTATTAATGATCTTGTAGAAAGCTTGCACAGTAAAATATCAATTTTTGCAGATGACACTAAACTGTGTAAAGTAATTAACACAGAGGACGACAGTGCACTGCTACAGCAGGATCTGGATAGACTGGAGGCTTGGGCAGAAAAGTGGCAGATGAGGTTTAACACTGACAAATGTAAGGTTATGCATATGGGAAGGAATAATGCAAGTCACCAGTACATACTAAATGGTAAAGCATTGGGTAACTCTGACATGGAAAAGGACCTAGGAATTTTAGTGAACAGCAAACTAAGCTGCAGAAACCAGTGTCAGACAGCTGCTGCCAAGGCCAATAAGATAATGGGTTGCATCAAAAGGGGCATAGATGCCCGTGATGAGAACATAGTCCTGCCACTTTACAAATCACTAGTCAGACCACATATGGAGTACTGTGTACAGTTCTGGGCTCCTGTGAACAAGGCAGACATAGCAGAGCTGGAGAGGGTTCAGAGGAGGGCAACTAAAGTAATAACTGGAATGGGTGGACTACAGTACCCAGAAAGATTATCAAAATTAGGGTTATTCACTTTAGAAAAAAGACGACTGAGGGGAGATCTAATAACTATGTATAAATATATCAGAGGTCAGTACAGAGATCTCTCCCATCATCTATTTCTCCCGAGGACTGTGACTGTGACGAGGGGACATCCTCTGCGTCTGGAGGAAAGAAGGTTTGTACATAAACATAGAAGAGGATTCTTTACGGTAAGAGCAGCGAGACTATGGAACTCTCTGCCTGAGGAGGTGGTGATGGTAAGTTCACTAAGAGAGTTCAAGAAGGGCCTGGATGTATTTCTGGAGGGTAATAATATTATAGGTTATAGTTACTAGAGATGGGTCGTTGATCCAGGGAGTTATTCTGATTGCCTGACTGGAGTCGGGAAGGAATTTTTCCCCCTAAAGTGAGGAAAATTGGCTTCTACCTCACAGGGGTTTTTTTGCCTTCCCCTGGATCAACTTGTAGGAAAACAGGCTGAACTGGATGGACAGATGTCTTTTTTCGGCCTTACAAAATATGTTACTATGTTACTATGTTCTACCCTACACGTTTTGCATATGGGGAGAACACAGTGACTCATAGAAACCCTATACAATGGCAAATATAGTACCTACAGGGTTCTTATTACAGACTCATAGTCTAGCCCATGCACTATATCAGCTTTCACTGGGGGAGGTCAATGCATCTAATTAAAAACTTTTTTGTCCTGTAAAAAACCTGTTAGGATTGCACTGATGATATGTTATGTATGACAAGAAGAAACGATCCAGTCTCCTAATACCAGTGGCACAAGAATTTAAAAGGTAAATTTAACAGAATATTTTCCTTCAATATTAAGAACACTTGTAGACTTTTTTACAGCTTGGAAAACCTCTTTAAACACTTCTAAAACCTGTTTAATGGAGTAAATCAATAGGCAAAGATAACCCAGGTTTTCTACCATACAGTAGTTAACAATCATGTTTAAAGATCCCTCTACAAGGAGTTATAGTTCCTCCAATTTAGGAAAATCTTAAAACCCCAAGATTATTGACACTTAATAGATTTCATTGGAGGTCAGTTGCTTAACCCCTTCAACCCCGGGCCTGTTTTCACCTTCCTGCCCAGGCCATTTTTTGCAAATCTGACATGTGTCACTTTATTTGGTAATAACTTTAGAAGGCTTTTACTTATCCAAGCCATTCTGAGAATGTTTTCTCGTCACATATTGTGCTTCACGACAGTAGTAAATTTGTGGCAAAATATTATATTTTTATTTATAAAAAAAATACCAAATTTACCAAAAATAGGGAAAATTTTCCAAATTTCAATTTCTCTACTTTCAAAATACATAGTAATACCTCCAAAAATAGTTATTATTTTACATTCCCCATATGTCTACTTTATGTTGGCATCATTTTATAAATGTCATTTTACTTTTTTCGGACGTTAGAAGGCTTAGAAGTTTAGAGGCAATTTTTCAAATTTTCAACCAAATTTCCAAAACCATTTTTTTAAGCACCAATTCAGATATGAAGTGATTTTGAGGGGCTTACATAATGGAAACCATCCATAAATGACCCCATTTTGAAAACTGCACCCAATTTATAAAAAACTAATGTTACAAACTTTAAGGTGTTTGAGGTGTTCAACAAGAATTAAAGGAAAATGGAGGTGAAAATTCAAAATGTCACTTTTTTGGTAGATTATTCATGTTAATAATTTTTTTCTTGCAACACAGCAAGGGTTAACAGCAAACTAAACCTCAATATACATTACTCTGATTCTGCAGTTTACAGAAATACCCCATATGTGGTGGTAAACGTCTCTATGGGTTTGTGGCAGTGGACAGAAGGAAAGGAGCGTCATATGGATTTTGGAGGCAGATTTTGCTAGAATGGTTTTTAGGCACCATTTTGTAATTGAGAGACCCTGGCATACCCCTACAGTGGAAACCCTCAAAAAGTGACCCCATTTTGGAAACTACACCCTTCAAAGAATATATTAAGGGGGGTACTGACCATTTTGACCCCCTAAGAGTTTTACGGAATTTGGAAACACTTGGCTGTGAAAATGAAAAGTTTCATTTCTTCCAATAAAATGTTGCTTTAGCCCCAAATTTTTCATTTTCATAAGGGGTAACAGGAGAAAAGCACCCCATAATTTGTTCCCCATTTTCTCCTGAATACGGCAACACCCCATGTGTGGTAGTAAACTTCTGTGGGGGCACATGGCAGAACAGAAGGAGCACCATATGGATTTTGCAGCACAGATTTTGATGGATTGGTTTGTGGGAGCCATTGATTTTTATTTTTTTGAGTTATTGTCTTATGTGGGGGCTCATTTTTTGCGGGATGAAGTGATGTTTTCATTGGTACCATTTTGGGGTACATAAGACTTTTTGATCGCTTGGTATTACAGTTTTTGTGAGTCAAGGTGAAAAAAATTGCTGTTTTGGCATAGTTTTTTAAAAAAAAATTTACAGCATTCATCTGAGGGGGCAAATCATGTGATATTTTTATAGAGCAGGTTGTTTCAAACGCGGAGATACCCAATATGTCTAGCTTTTTTATTTTTGGAAAGTTTTACACATTAGATGCATTTTTGAACAGATTCAAATTTTTTTTTTTGTGTTGCTATTTTCTGAGAGCCATATTTTTTTAATTTTCGGGCGATTGTCTCAGGTAGGGTATCATTTTTTGCAGGACAAGATGACGGTTTGATTGGTACCATTTTGGGTTAAATACCCCTTTTTGATCACATGTTATTACACTTTTTGTGAGGGAAGGTGACCAAAAAATGGCTGTTTTGGAACTGTTTTTTGTTTTTACTGTGTTCACCTAGCGGGGTGGATGATGTGATATTTTTATAGAGCCGGACACGGTGATACCTAATATGTATACTTTTCTTTTTTTCACAATTTTTTTTTACTTTATTTTGGGAAAAGTGTGTTTTTTTTTTTACTTGAAACTTGTTCTACTGGGAACAGCCGGCCCCCTGCAGCTGATCGGGCGGGCGCAGCTCCTGCACCCGCCCGATCAGCGCGCCGTAGTACTACGGCACCGGGCGTCAAGCCCCTTCACGCAGCGCCGTACTATTATGGCGCTGGGCGTGAAGGGGTTAAAGAGTCACTGTACTTTCACACTATGTCATTCAATAGAGACTGATATAATTAGCAAATTTCTAAATCACTTCATTTAAAATATGCCTGAAAAAAGCTGTAAAGTCATGGCCACTAGAAGTCTCAATTCAATCTAAGTTGCAGTCCGTTGCCTGTTGTCAGGCAAGATCCATCCCTTGTAACAGAGACTCAGAAGACAGCTGAGAGGAAGTGTGAAGGATGCGGGGTGTCAGAGCTAGCTTAGGTTGCGAGCCTAACGCTTCCACACTGATTCTGAACATCACATGAGCCTCCTACCTTTCTGTAAGTGTAATTTACCCATCCTTATCTGTTCTCTGAGCTCCCTAGATGAAAACAAAACATAGTGGGAGCTAAGGGAAAGGATGTCACAGCAGTATATTGCTGGTAGAAGGGAGACACCATCTGCTTCTAAGTGAAATGCATCTTTCTGTGCACTGAAACAGGCAATAATATGGTTGAAAAAAATATTAGGGAAGATCAAACATAACTGTTCCTTCATAGTTATGATTGTACAAAGAAGCACAGCCATTATACAAACTTTTTTTTGAAAACTCAGGTACACTTTAAGTCTTAATGTTCACATAGCAAACTTTGCCCTTAAGAGGGATAACCAGAATTTTGAAATTGATAACCTATCTTCAGGAGAGATAATCAGTATCAGATTGGCAGGGGTCTGACACTCTGCACCCCCAACGAGCAGCTGTTTCATTATAGCTTCAGTGTCATAAGTGGGTGCCAAAATTGCACAGCTCCATGGTGGATAATGCTGATAATAATAATAATGACCTAAGCTTTGCCAACTTAAATAAGACAAGTGTCAATTACATTTAGTAATGCTGCTAAGGACAGCAGAATGAATTGTGATCAACAACAGTTTTCTTCTTTATTGTGAATCTTTATGACAACTGTTTGGATCATTCAGGGAACAAGACACATAAGATTTATTGCTGCCTGTAAACTAGGCTTTATTTATTAAAGGAAATACTGCATATTTTCAGGGAATAAACACATAATTTACACCAGGTTTTTGGGCATATGGGTTCATTTATCAAACTGGTGTAAGGTAGAACTGACTTAGTTGTCCATAGCAACCAGTCAGATTACACCTTTCACTTTCCAAAGGAGCTGTCAAAAATGAAAGGTGGAATATGACTGTTTGCTATGTGCAACTAAGCCAGTTCTACTTTAAACCAGTTTGATAAATGACCCCAATAGTTTTAAACATACAGTTCTGTGCAAAAGTTTTAGGCAAGTGTAGAAAATGCTGCAAGGTAAGAATGCTTTCAAAATCAAAAATGTGAATAGTTTAAATGTAAATTTATTCCATAGCAGCACAAGTACCTGAAACATACAGAAAATGTCATTAACCCTTAGAGGACCTTGCAATTTTGCATTTTAGTGTTTTCATTTTTCACTCCCCGTCTTCCCAGGGTCATAACTTATTTTTTTGTTCACTTAGCCTTGATGATGGTTTACTTTTTGTGGAACAATTTATATTTTCTATTGGCACTATTTAATACTGCATATAATGTAGTGAGGAGCAACATTTTGGGTGATACGCCCATTGTCAAGCACTGGGGGAGGGGGGGTGCTTGAAAAAGTGGGCGCATCCCCAGAATCGTTGCTCTTCAGTTGTGTACAATATTGCTGCTCCAGCTCTTGTGGATGTTGCTGTATGATAAGGCTGA
Organism: Rhinella marina; assembly: GCA_900303285.1. Classification (NCBI taxonomy): domain Eukaryota; kingdom Metazoa; phylum Chordata; class Amphibia; order Anura; family Bufonidae; genus Rhinella; species Rhinella marina. The sequence goes on from ONZH01012700.1 coordinate 30,577, forward strand.
CTGAGTGCACATGGATTGTAATGCACGGAGACGCTGCAGTCTGAACATGGCAAAAAGGAATATGCAATTTATTTAGAATTTTTTTTTTTTATAGAATATCAAATGGATTTATGAATAAAGGAACTGTTTAATCCATTTTGGTCCCCAGATCATCACACCAGTTAGTGTGGTTTAGTGTGTCTCTTCACAGCAAAAGCAGGATTTAAGCGCTCACCATGAGGCCTTTATACTTGAACCAAACTGTAGTCGGATCCTTAAAAGATCCTGGATTCAATGTTAGAAATGATACAATTCCAGTCCAAAGCAGTCCAGTTTTCTTGTTCATTACCCAACTGCAAACAAAGGTGATGGTGGCTGGCTGTCAATGGCTGGACATATAATGAGCACCATGACATGCTGGATTCCTGGAAATGGTCTGGGCAGAGATGGGTGAGAAATGAAGGTGCCACTGGTGTCTGGACAGTGGACAACAAAACTGTGGGAACTGCTCAAGCTTTTCAATGGATTAAACAATCCTCTCCACTGGTAGTCTGTCTGGGCTGTCCGGAGCCTGTTGTATGTGTGCCCTCATGTAACTACTGTTCCTAACATCTCCTAACAGCTAGATTAGAATGACCTAGATGGCGGGCAATTCAATGAAATGACCACCTGGTTCAATTAGTCTAATGATGCACCTCTTAAACTGGGCAAAATGTCTTTCAGTGCATTGTAAAGGCATGTCTATCAGTCTACAATCTCTCTCCAAGAGGTACACTATCCTCTGCAATTATTCAAAAACTAGCGGAGAACTCTGCGTTTATTCAACGACTGGTTGAACACGGGCTATATAGCCTACCTCCCAATCTGGTTGACACCTTGGATTTGCCCCCCCATTTACTATCAGGGGAACAAGTGGACATTATATACAATATTGCCAATTATCATAGTACATATTGTACACAATTATTGCTTTTTGTCAATTTGATATGGTCATGATTTAATTGTCTCACTGTTTTCATGATGCATCCTTTTATATAGTATTTATTCCTATATTTTATTATTGATATTTTTTTAACCATATTTTTAAATTATTTGTTTAGCATTAAAGGAAATCCCTACAAAAGTCCAAATGTGAGTGTGCTTATCTAGCATTTATTTACTACGTTTTATAGCACTATCCAAAAGTAGCCTCTTGGAGACTTTGTTATAATGCAGCGGGGTAAGCACTTTTACACCCTCTTGTGGCAAGGCCCAGTATCTACACCACATATCTGTCTGAGATATAACTGCATGCTGAGTTGTGCAGCAATCTAGGCGCATTATTTTTTGGTCAATGAGTACACATGCAATCATAAATAAAATAGAGGCAGATTTGAATATAGAAAGAGAATAGAATATGTCTAGTTTTAATTAGTAAAAATTCATGTAAAGATGCAAGAAAATCAGGAAGCCAACACTTCTAGAACTGCCTATTGTTTGCCTTTTTTCTCAGCTCAGTGTGACAGCTACATGATAAGAGATTCAATCCCCAAGCAAGTAAATCTGTGCTTTCACAAGAAAAGCTGCGATGATCCATGTGCAATTATGTGCTCTGAAACATCTACTATACATGGAAGCTTAGAAATGTATAATTATAGATGAGGTCATTGGAAAACACAATGCACTTTACACTGGTTTTCAGGCAGGGATCTCCTTCTAATATATTTCTCCTTCTGAAGCTGTTACCTCACAATTACCTGATGTCATTTTTATTGCAGCCATGTCATTCTTGCACACTACTGGCAGGCGGTAGTATGTTGATGATGTTTGCACAGTTACCATGGGGAATGCTCGGCTGAAGAAGATAAATGGAAATTGTGTCTAAACTTGTCTTTAACTTTATCCTTCTTTGAACTTTTATAGTCAATAATGTTCTGTTTCAGGGTTTTCTCAACCTCCTTGTCTGATACTAATGGATAAAAAATTAACAACACGTGGCCTTACATGGCCGTCTTTGTGCATTTGGTTTATTGCTCTTACATAGGAATTCCGGATGCTCTCGAGGTTTAATAACCACAGTTGCATTTCACATTCTTTACTGGTCAGTTTAGTCTAGAAAGCTAATGGGGGTCATTTATGCATCAGAATAACAGAGGTTATTTCTTTTTATGTAGTTGATATTTATCTATGATTATACAATGCCTCTTCATTACTTTTGCTACCACTGGAGTTTCGGCTACTTCCACACTTGTGTTGTTGTTTTCCGGTATTGAGCTCTGGCAGAGGATCTCGATACCAGAGAAAAAGAACGTTTCCATTTAGTCCTCATGCATTCTGAATGGAAAAAGATCTGTCTAGGATGCATCAGGATGTCCTCTGTTCCATCAGTATTCCATTTTGTGAGCTGACACAAAACCACTGCAAGCTGCGTTTTTGTGTCCGGTCATAAAAACGGAAAAAAAAATGATCTGGCACTGAAAACAATGTCAGTTAATAGTGACAGATCCATTTTTTAGGAGCCTAAAAAAACGTATCAGTCACCCATTGACTTTCAATGTATTTTGTTACGGATCCATTGTTTTCCGTTTGGTTTCACACAACCACATCCTAATGGAACGGATGTATCCTGATGTGCAAAATGAAAATAGATCCATTTAATTATGGTATTTAGATCTTCTGACTGATCTCAACACCGGAATTAACAACGCAAGTGTGAAATTAGCATTAAAGCGGTTATCCAATTATCCAATCCTAAACCCCCCCCCATATGCCATGCCCCCCACTCTGAATATACTTATCTGGATCCCTGCCCTGATGTTTTCATCCAGGCATGGGGAGAATCAGCAGCGGCAGTGTGGGGACTAGGAGCGGTCCTGGGAGTGGGGAGCGGGGTAAGTTTCTTCAATGTGGGGGGCCCGGCATGTGTTTTTTTTTCTTTTAGGATTGGATAACCCCTTCATATTACAGCTTCTCCTAAGAGCTGTAAACTGAAAATGGATTGCCTATCTATATAGAAGGTCTGACCACTTGTGTTGACTTCTAGTAGGATAATATTGTATATTTCATTTTCAATGGCATAGTCCTGCCAAAATGAAAAACAACCAATATTTCTATTGTGTTGAAAAACCTTAACTACCCCTTAGTGACAGAAGTGTCCCTTTTAACAAACTAATAAACAAATACAATGATTAGGGGTGGTACAGCGCTAAGACATGCAGTTCACCTGTACTGAAGAAATGGGTAGGTAATGTACTGTATCTAAATGGCCAATGCTGCATTCATTATTGCAAGTCTTGTCATTGATGATGTTATGTCTAAAGGGCGGGACAAGCTGAAGGAAGGACCAAATGATGGCAGATGGGACATCTTGCCCAACATTAAACACCACAATCTTCCAGCTCCATGACTGTCAGACAGAATAGGGGATCAGAGCCAAAACTGAAAAAAGTCTCAATTCAAGTCAATGGGAATGACCTAAGAAGTTTTCGGAAATAAAAAAAAAATGTCTGACAGAGCTAAACCAGATGGTCAAAAGTCAATTGTGTCTGTTTTTTTACTTAGCTCTGCATAGTCCCTTATGGTAACTGTGGAAAAATACTAGCTTCTCAGTGTACAGACTGGAAAGTCCCAAAGTCTCTCAGTATTAACTGGCTGTGCATTAATCCTTTCCACAGTGCATTTCCCATACAGTGCAATAACAGTGCAAATGAAGAGGATATATTACAATAAACATATAAATGTAGTTTAACAATATAAAACAGTGTAAGTTTAAACAACAGCATAAATCATAGTGCAAGTTAACCCTTCAAAGTGTAATAAAGTAGGGATTTGATGGCTTTGCATAGATAGCAGCAATAGGGTCAAATGTCGACAAACGTCCATACTCCAAAGCTTTTAACAGTAAATATAGCTGGGGAAGTTGAAGGATAGAACTGAGTGTGTGCAACCACCTCAGCAGGTGGATGTGCAGGTAGCTATAAAGATTAAACACCAGGGTGTGCCATTACAACAAAGTACAGAGAATAACTCATAAATGGAGCATTTTTATAACAGAACATAAATTACAAAAGTAACTAGTATTTCATGCTGAATTATATTAAAATAACATTTAATGGTGGCACAACCCCATTAAGCATTATTTAGGTGGAAGTATGGCACGCTACTTACGGTATTTGCTATGTAGATTATTCTCCCATGCAGTTGTGCTGGGATCTGCAATGTTAGTCAATGGCTCTGATTTAGGAAACAATAGTGAAATTAGACTATTACATCCTCTACCACTCGTATGCTGATGATTTGTAATGATTATTATTACCAGTATTAGTTAATCCCTTTGTGAAAACTCGCATTGGAGACATTATAATGACATAGAAATAGAAATAAACCCCAGCAGATGAATACTCACTGTAATAATAATCATTCTTCTCTTCCTGTTACTCATGTGATGACCCCCACCCGGTAATTCACACTCACCAAGGATCTTTTTAATTTTATTGAGGGTACTTTACATTACACTATTATGTAATTAAAATAACAATGAAAAAGTAAAATGAAAATAACTTCCCAGTGATGAGCTAACAAAATGAATCTTAGTCATTTGCTGAAATTAAGAGGACCAGATGTCTGGAGAGCCCTGTCCGTCCAAAAGCCCTTTATGTCAAGGAGGGAACGCTAATGCACCTCTCTGTATCTTTAGCATAGCAATATGTGTCTACTGCAGGTTACTCAAAGAGTTGAAATGGGCCAGTGGTGGGCTTCTAATTTCTAAGGTACACTCAGGGGTTAACTGCTATAAGTTGAGGCAAAAATATAAAACATAGCTATGTATAATGTGAGCATTTAAAAAAATTACAAAATTCTTGTCACTTGCAGCAACTATTAAAGGGGTTGTCCCTTTAATAGTCTACAGTTTTCAAACCAGCACTTGGATCTGAATACTTTTCTAATGTGTTTCTAATGCATGTAATTAAAAATTTAGCATAGCCACTCAGTTATTCAATAAAATGTATCTGGATAGCGCCGCCTGCTTTTTGTTTTTTTTCTTATTTCTTTGACCTGCTCACTGAGATGGCCGCACATGCTCAGTTTCATTCTTCAACTGACTCCTGAGCTGTGATAGGGAGAGCATGGACACGCCCCCTGAGCTGCAGCAGAAAAGGCACTCCCTTTGAGCTGTTAGCTTGATATAAATCTAGCAGAACAATGAATTGGTGATCTCTGGATCCATATGAGGTACAGGGCTAGTTCTAGCTTTATTAGAAAGAGGCTGTCATGTAATATATGATGTCTGATTTTCATTTTTTACATTAGCGATAGGATAACCCCTTTAAAGGCAATCTGTCACCGCCAACCTGTCCTGTCAAACTGCTTGCATAGAGACATAGCTGTAGTTCACCTGACTAAGGCCCCATTCACATGACCGTATGTTCATTTCCGTATCTTATCCGCATTTTTGCGGATAAGATGCGGAACCATACGGACCCATTCATTTTTCCATAGGAGAAAAAAAAATGCGGAATGCACACAGTGTACATTCCACATCCGTATATTACGGAAGTTCTCCCGCAAAAAAAATGAAACATGTCCTATACTTGGCCGCAAAACACGTCCGTAGCCCCATTAAAAGTCAATGGGTCCGCATTCCGTTTTTATACGGACACGGAATACATACGGTCGTGTGAATGGGGCCTAAAATGCTGCTTTTCTTTTGTTGATCTATGATACTAACATGAAAAGTAGACCTCCCTCCCTGCTTTGATTGACAGGGCCAGCCAGTGGCAACACAGCAACGGAGGAGCAGGCCACAGAACGGAGAGGAGCTTTGAGGAAACAAGAGTAATGGTGATGCCCTCAGTGCAGCAAAGGCCTTATTTGTATATTAAAAAATATCATAGCTCGGGAATGGAGCTTCAGATTAACAAAAGAAAAACTGTATTTTAATCAGGTGAACCCCATGGCTTTGTCTATGCAAACAGTTGTTGAGAGATTACCTTTAAGGCCTCTTCCATAATTCCGTGTCCATAATGGCATTTGGGACAAGCTGGTCAGTGGTCTGTAAAGAATCTGTGTTTTGTCCGTGTGTCAATTTTTGTCCTCTTTGTGTGATCTGTATTCCATGGACACTGCTAGGCTAAAAATTAATTTCCACAGCATGTTCTAGAAACAATCCCTGAAAACCATGGACTAAACACAGATGGTATCTGTGTTGTGCATGAGCAGGGCTGTGGAGTCGGTAAGCCAAAGCCCCGACTCCAACTCCGAGTCCGCCTCCTCAATTTCCCCTAACTCCGACTCTGGCTCCCTCATACATGGTGCATGTTTAAGTCATAACTTTAAACAAACTTTGCATAAATTAATACTACAGATATGTCATGACAAAAAAAGTTTGTAATCTATGTTTTACTAGATATCTTTACTCTGAACTTCCAGTATCAGGTTTTTCTCTGGGTACAGCTCACTAAGGGCCTGATGTATGAAACTATCTAGGTCTAAGACTTTCTTTGTTGCCCATAGCAACCAATCAGAACTCCCCTTTCATTTCTCCAGAGCACTATATGAAATGTAAGGGGAGCTCTCATTGGCTTCTATGGGCAACAAAGAAAATTCTACATCTAGACAGTTTTCATACATAAGGCCCCAGGTGTTTTACATCAGAGTAAAAGCAAACTAAAACAAAATACATACAGAGAGAACATGCCCTGGACAATTGATTTATGCACAGTTTATTGAAAGTTTAGATATACTAAGAAGTACTTGCCTTAAAGGAGTTTTCTCAGCACATTGATTCACGGGCTGACAGGCAGTTTGCACTCACTCTGTCTCCTCAGGCTGTAGGTGGGTCTCCAGCAGTTATTAGCATATATTAACTTACTCTGACAGAGCAGGAGATTGTGATCTCTAACACAATTCCAGGTAAAGTCATGCTACTCAGTCCTCACAACACTTGGACCTTTTGCTTACTGCAGGTAATCACTCAGAGCTCAGTCCAATCATTCTTCACTGCTTTCAGCCAATCAGATAACAGTCTTTCTGGTCTGCAGGTTACCATAGAAACCTGTGTACAGTGAGAGGACTGCTGAACTGTCTATAGTCCAAGACTAAAGTAAAATCTACTGACCACTGTATTTAGAAATTGTCTTCTTTTAACTGTCCCTTTATGTAAGAAAACCCCTTTAATCCTGTTTTCTCTAGTAGATCTGAGATGAGTGCAGCCATTCCTTCCCAGTGCCCTTTTCCTCTGATCTGTAGTCGAGGAGCTTCCCTTCTGAGCATCTACATAAAGGGCAGCACACAGTCATCTCAACTAAAAGCCTAGATCCTTAGATCAGGAATAGAACAGACATTTATAGGACATTTCTTCATTTTCCTAACTTCTTATGAAAATGTCACGATACGGGGAGTAGTGAGCCCCAACCTCTGTCAATGGTTTTTTACATTGCACATCTTTGGATTATTTTTAGTGGATACTAATCACTGCATACCAGGAATACCCCTCAATGGCTGCCATTTTGAAGATACTTTGACCCAGTCATCTAGCTATGACCATGTGGCCTTTGTCAAAAATCATTCTGATCCTTACACTTGCCTATTTTACCTGCTTCCAATACATCAACTGAGGGGGATATTTACCTTTACTGGTGTAAAGTAAGACTGGCTTAGTTGTCCATAGCAACCAATCAGATTCTACCTTACATTTTTCAGAGCTCCTTTGGAAAATGAAAAATCTGATTGGTTGCTGTGGGCAACTAAACCAGTTTTCCTTCACACCAGTCTACCCCTGACTGTTCACTTTCTGCTTAATGTATCCATCCAGACACCATTGTCACAAGATAACTAATGCATTTAAATCACCTGTCACTGGTTTTAATTTCATCTAATATATAAAGCTGAGTGTATGTATGTATGTGTGTATGTCTGCTAAAGGAATACGCACTGTTGCAGCTACAATCACGAAAATTGGCACACAGGTACATCAGGTTTCCGGGAAGGTTTTAGACCGGGTCTCAGCTCTCCAGGATGTACCGTTCCTGAGATATTCCCAAAAAAATGCATTAGCCAATAGAAGCCTGGTCACATGACACTTATCAGCCAATTAAAGCTTGCAGGCCGTTAGTCTACCCACACTGAGTTTCACACCAGGTTTCCATAACAACCATGCCATTTCTCTTCACTGCTATAGCTTTAAAGGGGCAGAGCGCTGTGGATGACACTGCTAAAGGAGTATTCTGGTTACCATAAATATAACTTATGTTTTAGACTAATTCATCATCAATCATTACCTAATATAATGTAAATTTCACATATTTACCGTTCAGTAGTAATAAAAGATGTTTTCTTCCACTGATGCCCACTGTGTTTCCTCATAAATTACCATGGCATCGACCTATAATTCAGGCCACCCTCAAAAGAGGGACTTAAAAGCCTCACCCCCAGGTCCCGCAAAGCCATGCCCCAAACCCAGTTAGGTCACACCCCCTCCCACTCCGCAGATGACAGGGATTGAAAAAATGAAGGTAAAAATCAACTTCTGTCAGCTGCAGGGGTGGGAGGGAGGTTGACTTTCTCCTTGGAGCTCATGCTCAGACTGCACAGTGCTGCTGTCTGAGAGTGAGCTGTTCAAAAGGACATCCCTTTGTCCGTCCAGGCCTTCCGTCGGACAAATGACAGAGACTCTGAAAGCCAGACTGTCCAGCCTAAAACCGGACCTCAGGCCACCCTAGGGGCAGGTTGATGTAGAGGTCACAGTTAAAGGGGAGGGAGCTGTGGATGTTACTGTTAAGGGAGGAGGGGACTATGGAGGTCACTATTAAAGGAGCAGCGGGGTACTGTGAGTTCACTGTTAAGGAAGCAGGGTACTGTGAGGTCACAGTTAAGGGAGCGGGGTACTGTGAGGTCACTGTTAAAGGGGCAGTCACTGTGGAGGTCTCTGTTAAGGGGGACAGTAATGGTGGAGGTCAGTTAAGGGAAATGTAACCTATGGTCAGTGTTAAGGGGTGGGTGCTGTAGAGGTCACTGTTAAGGGGGTGGGCCCCTGTGGAGGTCACTGTCAAGGGGTGAGGTACTGTAGAACTCACTGTTAAAGGGGCAGGCTGCTGTGTAGGTCAAAGTTAACGGGGTGGGCTGCTGTGGAGGTCCCATTTTAAGGAAATGGGGCACTGTAGGGGGGTCACTGTTAAGGGGGGGCTGTGGAGGTCACTGTTAAGGAGACAGGGTGCTACAGAGGTTACTGTCGATATCTTTTAATGACACACACAAACATTATATTAAATATACCCCGGCGAAGCCGTGTCTTTCTGCTTATATATAGTTTAACCATTGTCTTTGTCACTAGTTGCAGCAGAAATTGATGGTGTTTTATGAAGGATTAACAATCATCAACGCTCCTTCCAGCTATATTACTGCACTGACATTCGCGTCATCCAGTGTGTGATAATCCAAAACTGCAATACAATGTGGATTTTACCAGACCACAACCAGATGAAGGGCAGATTTATGAATCTCTCTAAAAGAAAAACTCTGGCAATTACAGTGCAGCTTTTATTTTTTAAGCATGGTATGAGAAATGAAAGCCGCGCTGTGATTGGTTGCTATGGGAAACAAAGACAAGGTTTTTTTTAGACAGCTTCATAAGGCTGCCTTCACATGTGGCTAGTTTTGTTACTGCAAATGAAAATCAGTTCCAGTGAATTGAATGAGGTTGTTTTGGTGGCTAGCACATGGATTTCTGCAACCCTCATTCAGCTGAATAGAACTGATTTTCAGTTGCAGAAAATTTCTGCCACAAATTCTGTTGCATGTGAAGGCACACTCCCAGCTGGACCTTCATGGCAAACTGCTAGTAATTCTTTCATAACTTCTAGCAGGAATAATAAAGGAATGACACATCATAGAGACATAAGAACAGATGCTCCAGAATCATTATTACATGGGGAATGCAAGTAGTTACTAAAACAGACGTAGCCTGGTTCTCTTTAACTTTGCCATAAGCGTTAACTAAAACAGAAACCACGTCAGAGTATAAAACCAGCTTATAGTAGCAGTATGTGATCATAGAGGACATCTGATATCTCTGGTACTCTGGTATATATCTTATAGGTGTCAGTGAATAGCACGTAAATTGGTCAATAAAAAGGACAGACAGGGGCTTCTAATTATTTCAAATATTAGTTAAATGTGGTTATTAAAATAATTATGTTGTCATTTGACTGGAAAATCCATCCATCTGCAGGAGACGGCGCACAGGAGACCATTTAAGAACAAGCCTCTTGTGCACACCCCCAACCAATAATGAAATTGGTTTTCTAACCGCTGCGTGAAATCGTACAGAAACCTTTACAGGACTGGAGAGACAGCTGACACTTGAGCAGAAATATAATCTTGTTTTGGGAATTCAGAGAGGACGCAGACATCATAGCAAAACCACAAGTTTCGGATTTAGATTGCTTTAGTAAAACTAAATCAGGCTAAAAAATAGTAAATGGTGGAATATTATTAACTTCTTGAGGAACAAGCCAATTTTTTTTATTTAAATAGGTTGTTTCATCACAAGTTCTAGTGTTGAGCGAAGCAAGCTTGGGATCATAGAGTGCTGTACGGAAATCCGTCTCTGTAAAGCATTCAGTTGTATGGGCTCCACAGAGGTGAAATTCGTTATCTCTGAAGTCACACAAGACTTAGTCGAATAACTTCAGACATCGATTATTGCACTTGAAAACAATTTTAAAACTCCCTGGAGCCCATACAGTTAGACAAAGCTCTGTAAAGCATTCAAATGAAGTTTTGACCAAAGAGACTTCAGATCTATGATCCCAAGCTCGCTTCACTCAACACTAATAACAACTAACTCCTTTTAGATTGAAGCCGTCCCAATGAAAAGCTGATCACCATGGGTTCTCCATCAGCAATTCAGAGGGACATATCTTTCCTTGTGAATTGAGGGGCAATTAACAATTTAATACTTAACTTCTTAGTGACCATCCTGTTTTGGACCTTAGTGGCCAAGTATATTTTTTTTCATTGTCATATTCTAAGAGCTTTAATGGGGTTGTGTGAGTTCAGAGCTAAACCCGGACACACCCATAATTTCACCCAGGCAGCCCACCTGATGATAGCATTGAAGCATTTTATGTCTTTTATTTACAATAACACACTGCCGGGCGCAGGCTTCCATCCAGCAGTGTGTTCAGTGACGTCACCGACTCTGATGGGCCAGCTTTAGCGCTGCCCTAACCATTTTACAGGCTAGGGCAACGCTAAAGCCTGCCCATCAGTTCCGGTGATATCACCGGGCTCACTGCTGGGCAAAAGCCTCCGCCTGGCAGCCCTTAGGAGAGCCTGGTTCGTCACCGTAACCCCTAAGAAATTTCTTTGCCCTGCGCCATTCACAGCAGGCCAAAGGAGAGCATTGGAGCATGAAATGCTCCGATGCTCTTGTCAGGGGGCCTGCCTGGGTGAAAATATGGGTATGTGACAACCCCTTTAACTTTTGACTGTCTTCATCGATGTATGAGGACTTGAGGTTTGCTGAACCATTTTGGGGCACACATACCCTAGGAGTGGTAGTGGCCCTGATGTAGTGATGTTGTGTCACAGTGTCCTACCTCAGGCCATTGCTCCCTGGGGTCCGTTGACCATGGCATGTTAGATATTAAACATCCAGGATTGTGAGGATTCGCTCCGGTAGGCAGGGTGAGAGGACACCAGAATTCAGTGTTTATTGACACTTGGCAGGTTTCACTGAACAGAAAAACAACATTACCTTGGTTTTAAGTCCTGGTGTTCAGTTCACACCGCGTATAGTGGTCAAGTCCTGCTGTGTGTTCACACCTTGCCACAGATGCGCCCAAAGGGTTCAAGTCCTGAATATTGTCGACCTGTCCTACCAGACAAGTTGCAAACATGCATCCAGGCACAAGCATCTTAACACAGACAGGCCTACTGCACTCCAGCTGGCTTTTAAGAGTTAAGTTAGGTGTCCGCAAAGCCCGGACCGGCACGCCAGATCCAGTCCAGTGCTTGACCTCACCTGCCTTTCAGTCAGTCTCAGCAGCACATGCTGGGAGGAATATATATAGCAAGTAACGCCTCATTGTGTCACATTAGGCCTCCCTTTAAGGGTCTCAGATCTTGAAACACCCCATGAAAACTGGAACAGGTGGAGCAAACTATATAAAGAAACATATTTGCAACGCTAGAAGCAAAACAGCTGCAGACAAATTTAAATTCTCCTTGGACATATATAGTGGGCATCATGTAGGGTTTGGACCTCGAACATTTCTATATTCTGAGAATTTTTGTGGTAATGTATATAGATCCATGGACAGAGTGAATTCTTTGCAAAATGCACCATAAATGTTCCATCTACTAAGTTGGCAGGTATGCCTACAAGGAAAATTTATTTAGGTCATTTACTTTCCCATAATTTATAAAGTGCTTACAGAGGCATAGCTATAGGGGGTGCAGAGGTAGCAGTAGCTACCTGACCCAGAAGCCTGACAGGACCCAAAGACCCTTGTGCCGCATAAGAAGACACCAATATTATAGAAAGTGCATGCTGGTCAAGTTACACCTCTGGCTGGAGGGAACGGGTTAGGTTGAGAATTTGGCATGGTGGGGTGCCATTTCAATCTTTGCCTCAGGCAGCAGGAAGGCTATGTGCTTCCCTGCCCCTGGCCACAAAGCACTGATGGAAGGGGGCCCAAGCTAAACTCTTGCACCCAGGCCCATGAGCCTTTAGCTACACCCCTGGTGCCTACATATTCTCACCATTGACATTAGTCAATATATCAAATAGGGTTGACATTCTAATGTCCCTTTCTGAAACATACACACATAAAGACAGAAAGCTAGCTCAATTGGGGTGAAACATATACATCCATTACTTTGCATACTTTTAGCCACTCTTTAATAATTTTCTGGAAATTCCAGCCTGGACTAGAGCTTCTGGTTTGTGCTGAAATGTATTACTTTCTTAAAGCCATAAAAGTAAGATTTTTCTGATGGGTCTTCTATAAAGACTTTCTTTCTGTAAAGACATTGCTCCCAAAATACCAATCCTGCCTAATCGAGCTCTTTGCTGGGATATGTGAATAGGGCTCATTAGCATATCATTTGTATTTTATTTACGCTAATCATTCTCAATTTCTTTTCCAAAGCAACATCGTTCATGGGTCATTATTCTGTGATAGCATCATGTAATTTTCCTTAGTTAATAAGATGTTCTCAATAATACTGTGTTAATTCAGATTAATATCAAATTAAAACTATATTAAGCTCTGAATCTGATATGGTGGGAAATCTATTGTGCTAAATCTGATTTACAGATGCAGAGGGAAATAATGAATTGGCCATTATGGAGCAACCCAGAATTCCATATTCTCCTTAAAGGACCGAGCTCTATTTAGGTCTATTTAGTCTAGGTTGAATGCCTTCAAATCATCAATTGTGGGTAAACTTGTAAAGAAGTTACATAATAAAGTAGAAGCTATGCTGTGCTATTTTGTGACCAATCCACAATACTGTGCAAACGTTTTAGGCAGGTGTGGGAAAAATGCTTTCAAAAATAGAAGTGTCAATTACTTATTTTCGTCAATTAATAAAATGCAAAGTGGATGAACAAAAGAGGAATGTAAATCAAATCAATATTTGGTGTGACCACCCTTTGGCTTCTTAACAGCATCAATTCCATTAGGTACACTTGCAGACAGATATTGAAGGAACTTGACAGGGAAGATGTTCCAAAGATCTAGGAGAACTAACCGCAGATCATCTGTGGAAGTAGGCTTCCTAAAATCCATCCTCTTTATGCAGTCCCAAGCAGAATGGATGATGTTGACATCAGGGCTATGTGGAAGCCATATCATATAATAATAATAATAATCTTTATTTATATAGTGCCAACATATTCCACAGCACTTTACAGTATTAGTTTATTTCCACATATGTCTGTGTAGACGGAAAATATGCATATAGATGTGAAAGATCAATGGGAAAGATGAGAGATGTAAAAAAAAACTAGTGAATGTAGCACAATATGGAAACCACTAAAAACCTCAGTGTAAAGATGAAGCGCCATCAGTGTTTTCGTTGCCAGTTTTGTGCTACATGATGAGATACTCAGAACTACATATATGCATCATATTTCCATTATTAATGGAATTTACTCTTTAGTTCATGGGGAACTTTATGATATGTTGCTCCACTTTTCACAACAAGGTATCTGTTTCTAGCTTGGCTCACTAGGGTGATAATATCATCCCCCAAACCACATGATACTGACCCTAATGAGCTGAATCCATCCATTCCCTGATGGGATAGAGCATGCATTGCAACGATTTATAGAGAGTAATTTGAACTCTACAGTAAGTGTCTACTTGAAAGAGAATTACTGCGTATTTGTAGCCAATGCTACATTTCCTCTCTATTAATACTGTATGACACTGTGTATAAATGACTTTAACTCTTGTATGACATATTGCAAAAAAAAAGGAACTATCATACCAAGCACGTTATGGGCAACATATTTTCTAATTAAGTCTTTTGCTCTGTTTGATTCATTGTAATTTTCTCATTGTCAGACTGAAAGAGGTGATGATTTTCATCTAGCAAGTTTAATTATGACATTCATCAGTGTGAAATATAGCAACCATGATTCATGCTGGCAGGAGGCGTGAAGAGGGACTACCATAATATCTCTCATCATTTGATATACTAACATGTTTTAGCCATAGTCCCCTGACCTCTTAATCTAAGATATCCAAAGACATGCAACAACTCCAAAAATATAATTTCTAGACAGCAACAGCACCTTACCTTTAGACATGTTCACTATCATTTAAGGTAAAATAATGCTATTATTATTATTGTTGTTATTATTATTATTATTTATACACTACAAAAACATTTTACTTTATTTGCAATTAGCTGAATGCTGATACACAATTTAGAGGTTGTCAGGGTAAGCATGTATTCACACAATATGTCCATTTTGCGGCCTGCATACTGCGGATCTGCAAAACATGGACACCAGCCGTGTGCACCCCACATCACAAACCCATTGACTTTACAGAGTCTGTGATCCTCATATTGTAGCCACTGGACGTGTCCAGTCTTTTGCAGAAGCCCTTTTTATGTCATTTTTATTTTAATATCTTTTGTTTTTATTTTTTACAAGATGGAAAAATTGAAAAAGGGGGAAATAGTCTGTTTTCACATTTTTTAATCATATCAATGCTCATTAGTGATCATCTTGCAGTGTAATACTGCTGCCAGTTGCCTTTAAAAAGCGCATCCCTCGCTATCCTATAAAAAGGCTCTCAGAGGCTACTTTTAGGCTGCTCTTGGTGAGAGATTGTTGACTGCTGGACATGCCTCTAGGATGCACTCAAATGCACAATTTGCCCAGTTGAGAATGTTTGAGAAGTAGCACATGATTAAACTGAGAGAAGCAGGATGGTCATTTTGACCAATTGCTCTCCATGTAAGTCTTTCTGACCTAGCTGTTAGGGGGTGTTGGGAGCAGGGCCGTATTAGCAACTAGGCATTGGGGGCACGGTGCCTAGGGGGGGCGGGTTGCCGGGGACGGCACCCCGCCGGGAGAATCTATAAGGATTGTGGGGAAAAAACCATCATGGAAATAATTTTTTTTTTATTTCAGCGTGGGGGGGGGGCGATGTGCTGTCGGGTGGCGCGGGCAGCCCAACCAGCCACTTAAAAAAAGCATACTTACCTGTCCTGAGCTGCCGCTGCCCTCAGGTTCCGCGCTCCACTGTCTTCCCTTCCGGCGCGCACTATGACCTGACGCAGCGTGGAGCGTGGGAGCTGAGGGCAGCGGCAGCGCAGGACAGGCACAAGACGCTGATCTGAGTTCTGAGGGGGGCACAAAGAAGGCACAAGACGCTGATATGAGGTCTGATGGGGGCACAAGACGTTGATCTGAGGTCTGGTGGGGACACAAGACGCTGATCTGAGGTCTGATGGGGGCACAAGACGCTGATCTGAGGTCTGATGGGGGCACAAGACGCTGATCTGAGGTCTGATGGGGGCACAAGACGCTGATCTGAGGTCTGATGGGGGCACAAGATGCTGATCTGAGGTCTGATGGGGGCACAAGATGCTGATCTGAGGTCTGATGGGGGCACAAGATGCTGATCTGAGGTCTGATGGGGGCACAAGACGCTGATCTGAGGTCTGATGGGGGCACAAGATGCTGATCTGAGGTCTGATGGGGGCACAAGATGCTGATCTGAGGTCTGATGGGGCACAAGACGCTGATCTGAGGTCTCATGGGGGCACAAGACGCTGATCTGAGGTCTTATGGGGGCACAAGACGCTGATCTGAGGTCTGATGGGGTCACAAGACGCTGATCTGAGGTCTAATGGGGGAACATTGTGTTGATCTGAGGTCTGATGGGGGCACAAGACGCTGATCTGAGGTCTGATGGGGGCACAAGACGCTGATCTGAGGTCTGATGGGGGCACAAGACGCTGATCTGAGGTCTGATGGGGGCACAAGACGCTGATCTGAGGTCTGATGGGGCACAAGACGCTGATCTGAGGTCTGATGGGGGAACATTGTGTTGATCTGAGGTCTGATGGGGGCACAAGACGCTGATCTGAGGTCTGATGGGGGCACAAGACGCTGATCTGAGGTCTGATGGGGGCACAAGACGCTGATCTGAGGTCTGATGGGGGCACAAGACGCTGATCTGAGGTCTGATGGGGGCACAAGACGCTGATCTGAGGTCTGATGGGGAACATTGTGTTGATCTGAGGTCTGATGGGGGCACAAGACGCTGATCTGAGGTCTGATGGAGGCACAAGACGCTGATCTGAGGTCTGATGGGGGCACAGTAGCCTGATGTGAGGTCTGATGAGGGCACTATGGGCTGATGTGAGGTCTGATTGGGGTACAGCGGGCTGATCTGAGGTCTGTTGGGGGCACATTCTAATGATCTAAGGTCTGATGGGGCACATTCTGCTGATCTGAGGTCTGATGGGGGCACATTCTGCTGATCTGAGGTCTGATGGGGGCACAATACGCTGATCTGAGGTCTGGTGGGTGCATAGTTGGTATGTGGTATGTTTATCATGACTCCTTTAGTTGCATTAAATTTGCTGGCAAGCTCTAGATACGGTACATTGCTGCGATAGTTATGTAGAAATATAGTAAATACATGCAGGCACAATAGCCTCCATTGTCAGCCTATAGGGCCGACCCCTGTGACTGGACGACTAAAGTGCATAGGGTCAGGTTTTGCTGGGGGGTGGTGGCGCGGCTGAAATTTGGGGGCATGGGGGAATGGGTCGCGTTGGGGGGTGGGGCGTCATCACAGAGAGTGCCTAGGGCAGCATGAACCCTACATACGGCCCTGGTTGGGAGCAGTGGTTATATGAGGGCACAAAGACACAGTGAACAGAAAAACAGAGGATCATTTGATCTACTGACAAGCATGAGCAGCTCTCACAGTTCCCTTGTCCACCAACCAGACACAGATACCTTCATTGAACACCCCTTTCTCTGCCTGGACTATTTCCAGGCCCTTGGCAGAAGGAAATTTTATGTCCTGTGCCCAGCCATGGACAGCCAGCCAATCATCTTTGTTTGCAGTAATGTTGTTAACAAGAAACTTGCACAGCTACAGGCTGGAACTGTATTGTATTGTAGAGGTCTTGTGGTCAGTGCTTTAATCCGGCTTTTGCTGTGGAGTGATACACTGCTCCAACTGCTGGTGTGATAATCTGGGGAGCCATTAAATATGACAGTCACGCACCCCCAGTGCAGGGCTTACAACTGGCATTTTGTCAGCAGCATAATGCTCACCCATACACACCATGGGTTTTCCAGACAGTGTTTCCACCAGATTGTCACACTTCCTTGGCTTACCAAGTCAGATTTATGACCAATCAAGCATTTATGGGACCAGCTAGGATGCAAGTTTTAGAAACCTACAAGTGTCCAAAATCTACAAGCCCAGCTGCAACATCTGTGGGCAAAGGTGCCCAAAAGGGGCTCAACAGGGCACTAGAGCTTCCTCTCAATTGTACAGTTTTCCCCAATAAACTTATCCCTTCGCTCTACTATTACAATCACTTACATATATCATCATTACATTCACACATTGAACGTTTCATCCAATTTCAACAACTCCTTCTTGTCAATGAGTGTATAAACAGCTAATCTTATTAAAAAAACATATGACTTCTACCTTTCAGTATGATAGTATGCAGTTAGAAAACACAAGAAGTTCATGTCAGTGTGTGTATATACAGTACGTTGCAAGTGTTTTAGGCAGGTGTGGGAAAAACACTACAAACTAACACATTTTATCCATTAAAAAAATGCAAAGAGAATGAACAAGAGAAATCCAAATCAAATCAATATTTGGTGTGACGACAGCACCAGTTCTTCTAGGTACAGTTACACATAGTTTTTGAAGGAACTCAGCAGGGAGGTTTTTCCAAACATCTCAGGGAATCAATGACCTTCAGATCGTTAACAGATTTTCTGTGGATGTAGGCATGTTCAAATCCTTTTGTCTCTTCATGAAATTCCAGACAGACTCGATGATGTTCGCATCAGGAATCTATGGAAGCTATATCATCACTACTAGACTGAAGATAGTCTTTAATGACATTGTCTGTATGTCTGGGGTCATTGTCCTAATGCAGAATAATCTTAATATTATAAAAATGAATTTCTGTCTGTCTGTCCGTCTGTCTGTCTGTTCTCTATGCGCGACCAAACGACTGGACCGATTTTCACCAAATTCGGCACACAGGTACATCAGGTGCCCGGGAAGGTTTTAGACCAGGTCTCATCTCTCTAGGACATAACGTTCCTGAGATATTCCCAAAAATATGACCTGCATTAGCCAAGCCTGACAGCATTGGTTTTAAACCCCAACTGCCATTCTCTGCACAGACACACACAGGGAGGGCAGGTTTCCATAACAACACAGCCAGGTAATTAGCAGCCAGCTGAGGATCTCAAGTAACAATCCAGTCATTTCTATTCAATGCTTTAAAGGGCCAGAGCGCTGTGGATGATACTGTTAAAGGGGTAGTCCGGTTACCATAAATATAACTTATGTTTTAGACTAATTTTAGACTATGACCATTCAGTAGTAAATGTTACACTGCTACCCATTGCGTGTCCTCATAAATTACCATGGCACCGACCTGTGATTCACACCACTCTCAAAAGAAGGACTTACAACACCTGCTCCAGGTTTCACTAAGCCACACCCCGACTCAGTCAGGCCACGCCCACTTCCCCCTCCCCCCACTTCCCCCTCCGCAGCCAATAGGGATTGAAAAAATGAAGGTAAAAATAAACTTAGAACATAAGACATAAACATTAGATGAAATAGACTAATATTAGACTACTACTGTTCAGTAGTAATAAAAGATGTTTTCTTCCACTAAAAGGACTTAAAGGCAACCCCCCCCAAGGTCCCGCTAAACCACGCCCTTGGTCAGGCCACGCCCTCTCCCACTCCGCAGCCAATGGGGATTGAAAAAATGAAGGTAAAAATCAACTTCTGTCAGCTGCATTGACTTTCTCTCTGCAACGACACACAGAAACATTAAATGAAATAGATGAAATATACCCAGGCGAAGCCGAGTATTTCTGCTAGTATATATATATATTAGAGATGAGCAAATCATTCAAAAAATTATTCGCCGAACATTCGCTGAACTTTTCCTAAGATTCGTATATTTGACGAATAGATTTGTTGTATTTGCGTACAAAATATACGCTATTATGTGCTATTAGCGAACATTTGCGCACTAATAACGAACGTTCATTTAAAAAATGTACGCAACTTCTTAGAATACGTACGCATGAGCATACAAATAGCGTACGAATCCTCAGCGTACTATTGCCTACGCGATTACGTAATACGCAGGCACGCACGACGAGAGGCCGCGGCATGCACTCCTCAGAGGCAAAGCAAATATTCGAAAATGGCATCCAGGCGATCCTCATCATTTAGCTCTGAAGAGCTGAAATTCCTGATCCGGCTGATGGACAGAGAGGATTACGATGGCACACACCGCCATCCAAACCAGCATAAGAAGGAGGTGATCCAGCCGGTGATCCAAGGCCTGAGCCGCCCATTGCCCCCTGCTGCATGAGCGTGAGTGACTTTTCCAGCACAAATATTATTGAAATTATGTCGTTCACACCGCAGCTGTCCCGGCTGACCAATTTGGTGGCTTCTTCTAAGGGCCTTAGAACAGTGCAGGCATCTCGGACCAGCCTCCACTGCCGGAAATCAAAGCCGCACCTGCTCCCTATGCTGGAAGATTCTGGCTGCTGCTGGACAAAATCATCCACTGCTTTACGCTGCTCTAGGAGTCGCTGCAACATATGAAGAGTGGAATTCCACCGGGTCGCCACGTCACCTATTAAGCGGTGTGGCGGAAGACCGTTTTGACGCTGCAGTTCCACCAGAGCGTGGCAAGATACATATGAATGGCTGAAATGAGTGCAAAGCTTCCGCGACTTTGCCAGCACTGTGCGCAGGCCAGTGAATGTTTTTAGAAATCTTTGCACCACTAGATTTAGGACATGTGCCATACAGGGAGCATGCGTGAATTGACCCAGGTTCAGCGCTGCCACTATATTTGTCCCATTGTCACTCACTACCTTGCCCACTTCCAGCTGACGTGGAGTCAGCCAGCGCGCTATTTGCTGCTTCATGTAATGCAGCAAGCGCTGGCCTGTGTGGCTGCTACTGCCAAGACAAACTAAGTCTAACACTGCATGGCAGCGTTTCACCTGGCACATGTGATATGAAGGAGCAGGGGTAACTCGCTGCCCTGACGCTCCAGCAGGCGGACTGCCCGTGGAGGTAGAAGTGGATAGTTGTTGGGTGGTCTGCTGCAATCCTGGCTGGAAAGCACGTGGAGGTGCCAACAGCAATTGACCGGGTTGCTGGGGGGTTCCTGCCTCGCTGCCACTAAATACATTCAGCCAGTGGGCAGTAAAGGACATGTATTGCCCCTGGCTGTAAGCACTGCTCCAGGTGTCCACCGTGACGTGCACCGTGCTGCAGAGAGACAGCTGTAGGGAGCGTCCAATATTGTCAGCCACGTGGGAGTAAAGGGGGGGATAGCTTTGTTGGAGAAGTAAGGCCGGCTAGGGACCTGCCAGCGTGGCTGAGCGCAAGCCATTAGCTCCCTAAAAGCTGGGCAGTCAACCAGCTGGTACGGCAGAGACTGCACAGCCAGCAACTTTTTCAGGTGACCATTCAGTTTGCGCACTGTCGGATTACTTGAGGCGTAAAACTGCTTCCTGGCCACGCACTCGGCAATGGACAGCTGCCGAATGAGAGGAGGTAGAGAAATGCACGTACTGGCCGACGATGAGGTGTATGTACTAGTTACACCCGGGATTCGGGCTGAGCTATGGCCCTGGATGCGGCCTGCCTGACAGAAGGGACCCCGGGAGAAGTAACCAGCTCATTAATATTAATGGGCTGCTCTAAATTGCCGGGATGACGCCGCTTCAAATGGTTCCACAGAGCAGTGGTCCCAACATTTGTGGCTTTCCCACGGCTCAATTTCTGTTTACACAAATTACACGTGGCCATACTGCTATCCCCCGGCAGAGTGGTAAAATACTTCCACACACCCGACGTGCGCCCTCCACAGCTGGCCAAGCTTGTAGCCCTTGCACGCTTACACCCTGGTGCCGGCCCCACTATATTTGGGGTCTCGCTAGTTCCCAGGGAAGCACTAGCCCTGGGCCTAACTCGCCTCTGCCCTCTGTTGCTGCCACTACTAGTACCACCCTCCTCCTCTGAGCTCAAATCCTCCTCACTACCCCGATCAGCTTCACAGGTCCTCCGGTCTAACACATCAGATTCATCATCAGACTCCTCCACAACACATTTTTCAGAATGCAAATTAGGCTGTTCCCCACCAACTGACAATTCCGGGCAGTCCAAACTCTGACTGCCTTCTAAGAAATCCTCAGGGAAGCTGTCCTCTATAACCGCCGGATTATAAGGTGGGCTTCGGTGGCTTTTTTTTTTAGAAATTGCAGAAGGGACACCACTAGGAGGGAACACTGAAGCCCGAGAGGTGGCAGAAAATGACGGGGTTTGCTTGAGTGGAATGGTGGAGCAGGACGAGTATGACCCCTGGCTACATATGGATACTGTATCAGCAGATGACAGCAGATCATCCGGCTGAGACTGAGATGAGCGTGCCATCCACTCCACTACCTCATCTACTTTCTCCTCCACTACAATTTTGCGCCTCGGTGGGTTAGCCAGGTGGAACAACGGCCAAGTATTGCGAATACTACTAGTAGATGCTCCGGCTACAGGTCTTTTGGCACTTCTGCCCTGTGCCACCTTCTCCTTTTTTTTAGAGCTCGAGGTCTGGCTGGAACTGGACCCCTTTTGCTTATCCATTCCAGACATTTTTCAATTCACTCTGTGGCCCTGCAGCTGGTCTTTGTCCCTGTATCTCACTGTCTCTCCCTGTCTCTCCCTATCTCTCCCTGTCTCTCTCTCTCCCTGCTTGATTAAATACTAGCACTGAACTGGCCCTGCAATTGCCCTGCAGTATCCCTGATGGATTCCCAGAGCTATTATATCAAATTTTCATAAAAACAGGTCTCAGAACTTCACACACAGTGCTTCTGCTCGTCTCAGCAGTCGCAGCAGAAGTGATGCGTCACTGGCTTACCGAGCCTGAGCCAATCAGAGCAAGCCCTGCCCACTAGGTCAGGTGACCGCTTTCTTCCCGGGCTTTTGTGCACGATAAAGGAACTAACAGTAAAAGTTCGCTAATGAATTGAATTCGTACGCAACAGTAACTTATACGTTGCAATAGCGTATAATTTATAGAACAAACTATGTAGCGAATGCGTACAAAGCCAATCACCTAATATTCGGATTTGCTTCGCAGCTAAAAATTCCCAAGATTCGATACGAATCAACAAATCGACGAATCGATTCGCTCATCTCTAATATATATATAAGCAAATCAATTCTACTGGTTTGGAACTCATTCTGATTTTCCCAAAAAGTTCAGACTGAAACGAAGACGAATTTTTTGTGATTCATTTCTGGCGAAGAGAAAGAGAGAGAGAAAGAGAGAGTGGGAGAGATACTTTATGGATATCACCGATACAAAAAAATATGCGTGAGTATTGTATGTCAGACGACACTACTCTTGGTTTCTAGGAAGAATATATGCAAATGTGCATATCTTAATTCTTCTGGCATTAGATAGGATACCACCTCTTTTAGTTTTTGTCAGGCAAGCTAATTTGCATAACTTTGAGTTTTTGGGAAAGATATTCAAAATAGATTTTCTTCCATTGGTGAATATGCAAAGGTTTGCTCATCTCTAATATATATATATATATATATATATATATATATATATATATGTATACAGGTATATATGCATACCATCCCTGCGCTAGATCGCGCAGGGCAAGGTCTCTTGTTTTGTAAATACTCGCTGCCGGGCGGGTACTTCCGCCCGGCAGTGAGTTCGGTGACGTCACCGGCCTTAATGGGCGGCTTTAGCGCTGCCCTAGCCGTTTTACTGGCTAGGGCAGCGCTGAAGCCTGTCCATCAGCGCCGATGACGTCACCGACTCACTGCCGGGCGGAAGCCTCTGCCCGCAGGGACCGGTACGTCACCGGAACCCGGCGAAATTCCTTTGCCCTGCGCTAATTAGCGCAGGGCAAAGGAGGGCATCGGAGCATAGGATGCTCCGATGCCCTCTTCAGGCGGGCTGCCTGGGTGAAATTGCAGGTATGTCCGGGTTCTTCTCTGAACCCGGACAACCCCTTTAACTTTGAGGTCTTACAAGTTATATATCAGAAAGCCTACGACTGGATATGAAAGTGAAAGAATGCAGTACTTTATTCATATGCAGCTAATCTTACAAAAAACGTATGACTTCTACCTTTCAAGACAAGTCCTGATATATCGTTATGTTATCTAATTCTATTAGCCCTTTTCCTAAAAGGCAAGTAACAAAGTAGGATCCTGTTACATAACAGTGCAGTCACTGCCGTTATTGCATTAAATTGTATGTCATGGCATTTTCTGCCTCACCTGACTTCAACAGTAAATCTCCAAGCAACGTCACCAAGCAAACACTGTAAAACAATTAATTATTCTGATGATCCAAGTAATTGATGGATTGGTAAATCATTCTGACTCAGTTTCACTAACACCAAGTCAATATTTGGCTTTCATGAATAAAGAATACATCAGGCTATGGCCAAACGTTCAGGACAGATATGACTTCTCCTCTTTTTTTCAATTCAATCCTGGGCTTGGCTTCAAACACTGCACCAAGAAACCTGAACATGTGGCCATACTCTTAAAATTAAGGTGTACCCCTCCTAGTGTGATCAG
Source organism: Rhinella marina (assembly GCA_900303285.1). NCBI lineage: Eukaryota > Metazoa > Chordata > Amphibia > Anura > Bufonidae > Rhinella > Rhinella marina. The sequence goes on from ONZH01012700.1 coordinate 54,933, forward strand.
GTGATAGTATTTAGTCTCAATATGGTATCCCATGTCAAGTGTACAGTACCAGTAGCATATACAATTGTCAGGGGCGGACTGGCCATAGACTGTACAGGATATTTTCCCAGTGGGCCAATGCCCATAGGGCCACCCGGGCCCTCCTCACTGCTGCTTCCTGGGTACATACCACTGAAGGAAGAATAGGGGTGATTATTACAGGTAGTCCAGACACCATGCTGTAGGTAGGGCTGGCTCGGTGTTGTGGCCCACATCTCCTCCACCTCCTAAGCCCCCTGCTTCATATCTACATTAGAGACAACTGGAGGAGAGAACCTGGCAGCTATTGGCCACTACATTTTGACAGCTTCTGGGGTGGTATTTTGTACTGTACTGTGGTATTTGATTCTGTGGGATGGTATTCTGTGCTGCACTATGGTATTACTTGTATTGGCCACATCTACTTGTGTTTGGACCCACCTACGATATTGGTGCCACTTTAAGGTTTTTTCCAGGGCCACTTTACGTTCCCAGTCCGCCCATGACAGTTGTCATGCATTCAATACTTTATACATTGCATATTCACCAAAGTTTATTGCCAGTCTTTGGGGTCCAGCAGCATACCGTTCATTTTTTCACAATATTGTATTTTTTTCAGATAGCTCACATTCAGACGTGATGAATGAATGTACACAACCCTGGGACCAGAACTGTTACAGCTATGTTCATATCTACATTGGAAGGCCCATTAGAGATTCCATCATGTAGGGTCATGCAAGGCTATTCTACCGCCCAATTAATGGACACATTGATGGTGGTGGTGTCCACCTGGCCCCGGGTCCAGAACTACATTATGCTTTCCATTGTAAACAGAAACCAAGATGAATTACACTATGAAACTATAGAGTGTTACGTTTGCCCACATCAATTTATGGGGTATCTAGCTGCCACTGGTCAAGAAAAGTTATAAAATTTCAATTGTCAATATATGATATGTAGGTACCAACAGCTAAGAAAAGCAGAGCCAAGGATGCACAAGACATATAGACTTTAACCCTCCTCCACTTTCTTGTTTTCTTTAGGTATGTCTTAGTTGCCTCTGTTGTTCCTGGAATTACAATAGCCATCCACATTTACCCTTCAATAAATACTAAAGGGGAACAATTTCGAATTAAAATATTTGTTGTGACTACATCATCAAGCTATCGTTGGGAGATTGAGCACATTTTTTGTTTCATGCATTTAGTAGACAATATTTTGCCTTCCCATGTATCATGGAAAAGCAGGTAGATGGCGTGAGCAGCTCTGATGGCGTTTTCCACATTGCATTTTTCATTATTTTAGTGGTGGCACTTCAACTTGTTCCAGCCAGAGAATACAGAGCAGATGATATATCATGGCACAGAAATATGCCAGCATCGTCAACCCCGGCAGAATAATTATATCTAAAAAAGCATTCTTTGTCATTTTGGTGGCATCTAGGTGGCTTTTGGCAGATGCGTATGCAGCTTGTTCTACTGAATGTATACAGGGAAAATATTTTAAGACCATGATTCCTCTAGCCAAGAATACGCAGCAGAATCCAACCAGCAATGGCTAGAAAAACAGAAAAAAAAGATTTAGATTTTATCCTTTACCCTCTTTCCTCAATTTTGGTATTAAATTCTTTAGTTGTTCCCTTTGTGAACATCCAATAGATACTATTAGATGAATTAAAGGGGTATTCCCATCTTAGACAAAGAGGGCATATCGCTAGGAATGGAAATGAATGGAGGGTGGCTGCGCATGAACAGTGCGCCCTCCTTCTCTTTTGGGCCTCCGTTCTCGTTATAGGTGCTGGTCCCAGCAGTGGGACCCGCACCTTTAAGACAATGGGGGCATATGCGATATGCCCCATTGTCTGACATGGGATAACCCCTTTAATGGACCCACTGTCAAATTAAAGGGTCTTAGCATATTGCATGATGATTTCGTGATTTTTGAGCACCTGCACCACTGGCTATCACAAGCACCATTTTCCCACTGTGTGTCCACACTCACACACGACTGTAATAAACCTCTACCTTCAGTGTGTACTGCTTTAAAAATATGAACAATCATAATGTATTGGACTAACTACTAGTGTTGAGTGAATCGAAATATCCGAAGTGGAATTCAATCTGAATTTCAGGAGAAATTTGATTTGCCCCAAAGCCAAATATCCTCGCGCTTCATGGTAATGAATCAATTTTCCCTGAAAAGGCGGTAAAAACAAATAAAATGCATACTCACCTAATCTATTTGCGCACAAAGAGGCCGCCATGGCCATCTTCATTGAAGATACTGCATGAAATCTCGTGCACAGTGACGTATGACATCACCCCACCGGTCGGCATGATGACCTCATCACGTCACCGCTTGAGATTGCGCACGTGTCTTCAATCAAGATGATTTGGCTGCCTCTATGCGATCAAATGTATTAGGTAAGTAATTTTTATTTATTTTTTACTGTATTAACCCCTGAAAGCCCTCAATGGCAATCTCAGATGCCGCGGTCAGCGATGAATGCGGCATCTGAGAGATTCAATGACGGGGCAGCGCCATCTCTGTTCTCCATCCTTGCGCTCGCTAAATACAAAGAAACGTTTCTTTGTGAAACTCGGCAAAGGAGCCAAATCAAATTTTCAATGACTCCGCTCATCTCTACTTACTACATTGAGAAGGATCGAAAAATTGTTCAAAACAGACATATGTTCAAATTTTGCAAGTCACTTTTTGAGAATTATAGGTAAAAGTTTAATAATCCTCTTTACTTTATGATCCATTTCCCCGTTTTGCTATGATAAAATGTGGGATTAAGTGTGAGCTGGGCCTTCAAGTCCTACTTTGCTTAATAATAAGTATTGTCTCTAATCAAGCTTCAAATAGTTAACTAAAAAACGTGTCCCAAGACTTCTCCATTACAGCACAATAAATCTCTGCTTCCCTCCATGTCCTCCATCTCCTCCACCTTTCTCATTAGCATAATCTGATCAATAGAGTGTTATTTATTGCGGCATACAGCACTCTTGTGAATGTGTCCATTGCTTACACTACAGCAGCAGAATACATAAAGCACAGATATAACAGTTTGCATATGCAGAGACTATTTCCAACATATAAGTGGATATTTATCAAATCCGGCATTCCAATATGACAGTCGTGATCTCCTATGTGCTAGAGTGAGATGCCTCTTAATAAATTAGGTGTAGAGATGAGCGAATGTGCTCGTAACGCGCACTGTAGCGCTCGGCTCCCCTGCGCTCGCATGGGCGCAGGCATCCGGATCCGTCCTCCTCACCTGATGGATCCGGATGCCTGCGCCCATGCGAGCGCAGGGGAGCCGAGCGCTACAGTGCTCGTTACGAGCACATTCGCTCATCTCTAATTAGGTGCATTTCTGGCCCTTTATGAGCCAGAATTGCACATCTATGCCAGGTAGAGGCTGGCATAGACTTGAGCTATAAATTATGTCAGTTTCAGAGGGCCATGGGAGGCCCCACACCCTTCCCTAAGCCACACCCCCTTTCCTTAATACTTTAGAGAAGTGTGTGATCATTAAAAATGCAAGATGTGCATCCATACCTATGATCTTGATAAAGTTATAGCAGAATATAACAGAATAATATAAATGTTCAACCATGTTATAACCTAATTATTAAAGAGGCTCTGTCAGTATGATCAACCCTATTAAACCAGGCATACTGTCTGCTATGGTTGATCATGCTGATTAGAACTATACCTTTCTGTTGTCTGTATGCTAAACAGCTGCACAGATATGTGTTTTTATTCATATGCAAATGAGCATGCTCGAGCACCAGGAGGTGGGGCTGAAACAGTTGAGCACTGCTTTGTAACACCCCCTGTGCTCTGCACACGCCCCTCTCCCCTTGATTGACCGGGCTAGACATCAGCATGTTGAGGGCAGAGCTGTTTCCTAGCATTTACATATCATATTCACTATGTACTATAGCTTCACCACCCTGAGATCTGCTCAGAAAGCTAATCTACATATTACTGCTTTATTCACAGGCACAGTATATGATTATAAAGACACCAGTGATAAGTGTTAGCTTATAAGCATAGAAAAAAAAATCTTTCTCTATGTGATAGTGCTATAGATTTTCAGATGTCTTTATTTAGATATTTTTTTCTCCATCTTTTAACCCATAATAAAAGTCTATGGGGGTCATTTATTAAATAGAAATACACCTAAATTAGTCATAATTCTGGCGCAGATTGCAGCATAAAGGTCCTTTGCCCTGCAATCTGCATCTGCGCTCACGCCAGGTTAAAAAAGTTGGTGTGGTTTGGGAAGGGGACGGGCCGGTAAGTGCACTCTTTCTCAGAGGGTGTGTCTTTTCTTCTGCAGCTCTCTCCCTACAGCTATAGATATGGCTGGTGGCAGAATGGAACTGAGCATGTGCAACCACCTCAGCAATGTTACTGAAGTGGACAAAGAAATAAGGAAAAATACAAACAGCAGGTGTCGCTATACAGATACAGTTTATTGAATAGCTCAGTGACTATACAAAATTTTTAATTACATGCAATTCCAAAAGTGTTCAGATCCAGGTGCTGGTTTGAAAAGTGTAGAATATTTTTCATGGGACAACTTTCTTTTACATTTGTAACATACAATATTCTGTTGTTATGGAAGCTGACAAACTTTGATGTAATAGTATAATGACAGGATTTATACTATAAATCACAGGTGCAAATGTCAGCTAACTCATAGAATTTTATATTTCTTACAGAAACATCAACCTTGGCCTTCATAAATAATTAAAAAAATCTAGGCTTTATGCTAGCATCAGTATATAGATTACATGTTTTACTAATAATGGCGTAATCTAGAACTAGGCCATGCTTAACACAGTTTCAGGGGATTGTTACCGCTGATCACATTTCAACTCAACACCTTCTAATCAAGATCATTATGTAATCATCTAAAAGCAACATACTGTCTCGGAGATTCCCATTACTAATTTTAGACAGTAAAAGATGTACATGTTCAGATCAGCTCACCAGCTTCAGCTCATGTACATTCTCCAAATCTTCCAAGTGTTCAAACATCAGCATCAGGAAAGGTTGAAGACATAGATGGCAAGCTAGTGGCCCTGTCACTAGCAAGCCAGTTGTTAAATAAATGCAGGATAAAGTACTTAGGTAATAAAACAATATTTTCTTAATCTATGTAAAAATAGCAATGACTAAGGAAACTGTGGTTTAAAATAGGTAAGTAAAATTCTCTTCTTGCCTATGAATAGTAGTAATAGTTTAATGAGGGTTAATATACAATTGTTCACATGAATTATTTGAGTATTGGGTTTTGCATAATTTTAAAGCATACCTGAGTTTTCAAAAAAAAAAAAAGTTTGCTTAATAGCTGTGCTTCTTTCTACAATCATTACTGTAAAGGAGCAGTTATGTTTGGGCTTCCCTAAAGTTTTTTCAGCCATAGCATTCCCTGTTTCAGCTGCACAGCTAGATGCATTTCTCTTAGAAGCAGAGGGTGTCTCCTTTCTGCCAGCACTGTACTACTGCGACATCCTTTTCCTTACTCCCCACAATGTTTGTTTTCAGCTCTGGAGCTCACAGAACAGACCAGGAGGGATAAATTACACTTACAGAAAGGCAGGAGTCTCCTACGATGTTCAGAAGCTGCATAGAAGCAGTAGTTTTATCAGACTAGCTAGCTCTGACACGCCCCCACTTACTCTCTGAGTCTTCTGAGTCTCTGTTATTAGGGATGGATCTTGCCAGACAACAGGCAAGACGTCTAGTTGCCATGACTTTACAGCTTTTTTTCAGGTGGATGCAGCCATATTTTTTAAATGAATTAACTTAGAAATTTGCTAGTTATACCATTCTATATTAAATGAAATGAAATTGTATGAATGTACAGTCACTCTTTAAATGGGTGTGATTCTAATGAAAATCTTTCCAGTCTAGAAGTTGTGCAAGCTGCACCCATTAGTGACCCCTCATAGCCTGCACTTCCTACTTAATCTTACAGCCAACAGCGATCACATGAGATCTGTATTTCTTTCTTTGGGAACTAATCTAGTCCATTGGATGAATTAAAGGGGTTGTTTAAGATTTTGATACTGATGGCTTATCCTCAGGAAAGGACATTAATATTGATTGGTGGGGGTTGACTCCTGGCACTCCTGCCAATCAGCTGTTTGAAGAGGCCATGGCTCTCGAGTAAGTGCCTGGCCTCTTCCTAGGCCAATGACATCACATTCATCAGTCACGTGGCCTAGGTGCAGCTCAGTCCCATTCAAGTGAATGGGGCTGAGCTGTGATACCAAGCACACCCACTATACAATGGATGTCACTGAGGTTGGTAAGCTACAAGAAGTGTCGTGGACACCTCAAACAGCTGATCGGCAGGGGCCCCAACTGTTGAAGCTGGTACTGTTGAAGCTGGTACTGTTGAAGCTGGTACTGTTGAAGCGTAGAGGATAGGTTATCAATATCAGACTTTCGGTAAACTGACTTAAGCAGAGTCCACCCATCCTTCAGACATATAAACTGCAGAGTGAGATAATGATTTTCCTTTTTTTTAGACCTGGTGTGCGGGGAAAAGTCACCAAAAAGTGGCATATATCTGTTAGTAAATGACCCCCAAAATGTATATGCACAATAGATCGTGGATTTCCGGGACATTTACTGCTGGTACAAAGTGGTCCCAAAAGAGAAGAATCATGAAAGGAATTATAGTAGTTAGCTTCAATTTTGGTGGTTGATTTCCATTACTATGCCAGGATCTTGGGTGAATCATGTTCATTGTTAGAAGAAGAACTCCCAGGAGCAAGCAAATGTTTCTTCTATGAATTCATATTAATATAGTTAGAACATTGATGATAAATTTTTTTATATTGTATCCATCAATTCTTAAATTATGCATATTGATGACATAGTAATAACAGGGCTTCCCACTATGGAGGAAAATATACAACCATTGTGAAAGAAGAGAATAATGTCTTCTACCAAAGAAAGCACTAATATAGAGACTAAACTTCATGTTTTCTGTAAGTACAGTTCCTTTCTGGGTTACAATATCTCCAATGGTCAGACCTTTAAAGGGAACCTGTCACCAAGAAAATGCAGTATAATCTGCCAGCAGGATGTTATAGAACAGAAGGAGCTGAGCAGATTGATATAATGTTTTATAGGAAAATATTATATTTCATTCATTTAAATTACTGCTTGCTCTGGGCTTTGAAGTCATGGAGGAGATCTTATCAGTGATTGACTGCTATCTGTGTATACATAATCATAGAGGGAAGGCTGTCAATCACTGATAGGACCGACTCCTTGACTTCAAAGCTCAGAATGAGCAGGGGGTTGATGTCTGAGGTCCAAGTTTGACAGCGTTGTGGACGTAAAAGGTTAGAAAGCCACGATGAAGAGCAATGTTTTCTTCAGGAACATTATATAAGTAGAATATATAATCACTAGATTATAATGTGGACCAAACAAAACAAAAGGTCTTATGTCAAACAAAATGAAAAGTCATCTCTAGGCAGTACCTTTTGTAAACAGGGATCTGCCACCACCAAAACAATGAATATGTATGGGGACAAGTGATCACAATAGCAATCGCTTTCCCTCATACACTGGAGGTGATTGCTGCATGTAAATGCAGATCTCACCTCCACTCATGATCAGGTAGTCATCGAGAACAAACAATTTGTTCCTGATAATTGCCTGGTCAGTTGCCCTGTGTAAAGGGGCATTCAGTCTCCTGAATGTCTTTTCTCCTCTGTGTCTATGAGAACATACAAGTGCTGTAAAATGACGACATGTTTGCAGATTTAGCGTTGGCTAAATGACTGCTTTGAAAAAATGGTTAGGAAGCACAGGTACCTGTCACGCTCTGGTGTGGAGGGAATAGCCACACCGAGCATACGAGGGAAGGGAACAGACCAAAACCAGGGAAACGGTCACCTCCTGCAGGGAACCCTGAAACTAGGCCCTGACTGACTCCAAAAGGAAAACCACAAAAGGCAAAAAGTAACTTATCTCTAAGCAGGTATCGCAGCAACCGGATCTCAGCCAAGATCCACACCACACACTACTAAGTAGGCAGAAAGTATAAACCACAAGGGATACTGGGAGAGGAAGGGGTAAATAGGAGAAAGATAATTACCACAGCGGCAACAGCTGAGGGGAAGGGGTATGGTAAACAGCAACCAACCCAAGGGAAAAGCATGTCAAATTATGTCACTTTAGAAAGCCGCGCAGAACGTCTGATACCAGAGGCAAGCCCACTCGTGACATTACCCCCCTTATAAGGGTGATCTCCGGGCACCCAGGACCAACTTTATCAGGATGACACCTGTGAAAGGCTTTCACCAAACGACTGGCATTCACGTCAGATGCCGGTACCCATGACCTTTCCTCAGGACCATAACCCTTCCAATGAACAAGATATTGAAGAGTCCCACGGAGAACTCGAGAATCAATGATCTCGACAATCTGGAATTCCAAATTACCATCCACCAAGACAGGCGCGGGTGGCAAGGGAGATGGCTCCAGAGGTTCAACATATAACATAGTAACATAGTAACATAGTTTGTAAGGCCAAAAAAAGACATCTGTCCATCCAGTTCGGCCTGTTTTCCTACAAGTTGATCCAGAGGAAGGCAAAAAAAAAACCCTGTGAGGTAGAAGCCAATTTTCCTCACTTTAGGGGAAAAAATTCCTTCCTGACTCCAATCAGGCAATCAGAATAACTCCCTGGATCAACGACCCCTCTCTAGTAACTATAACCTGTAATACCCTCCAGAAATACATCCAGGCCCTTCTTGAACTCTTTTAGTGAACTTACCATCACCACCTCCTCAGGCAGAGAGTTCCATAGTCTCACTGCTCTTACCGTAAAGAATCCTCTTCTATGTTTATGTACAAACCTTCTTTCCTCCAGACGCAGAGGATGTCCCCTCGTCACAGTCACAGTCCTCGGGATAAATAGATGATGGGAGAGATCTCTGTACTGACCCCTGATATATTTATACATAGTTATTAGATCTCCCCTCAGTCGTCTTTTTTCTAAAGTGAATAACCCTAATTTTGATAATCTTTCTGGGTACTGTAGTCCACCCATTCCAGTTATTACTTTAGTTGCCCTCCTCTGAACCCTCTCCAGCTCTGCTATGTCTGCCTTGTTCACAGGAGCCCAGAACTGTACAAAGTACTCCATGTGTGGTCTGACTAGTGATTTGTAAAGTGGCAGGACTATGTTCTCATCACGGGCATCTATGCCCCTTTTGATGCAACCCATTATCTTATTGGCCTTGGCAGCAGCTGTCTGGCACTGGCTTCTACAGCTTAGTTTACTGTTCACTAAAATTCCTAGGTCCTTTTCCATGTCAGAGTTACCCAGTGCTTTACCATTTAGTATGTGCTGGTGACTTGCATTATTCCTTCCCATATGCATAACCTTACATTTGTCAGTGTTAAACCTCATCTGCCACTTTTCTGAACAAGCCTCCAGTCTATCCAGATCCTGCTGTAGGAGTGCACTGTCCTCCTCTGTGTCAATTACTTTACACAGTTTAGTGTCATCTGCAAAAATTGATATTTTACTATGCAAACCTTCTACAATATCATTAGTAAATATATTGAAGAGAATAGGACCCAATACAGACCCCTGTGGTACCCCACTAGTGACAGTGACCCAATCTGAGTATCTACCGTTAATAACCACCCTCTGTTTTCTATCACTGAGCCAGTTACTTACCCACATACAGACATTTTCTCCCAGGCCAGGCATTCTCATTTTGTATACTAACCTTTTATGTGGTACCGTGTCAAACGCTGTGGAGAAGTCCAAATATACGACATCCATTGAGTCGCCGCAGTCAAGTCTAGAACTTACCTCCTCATAGAAACTGATTAAATTGGTTTGACATGACCGATCCCTCATAAAGCCATGCTGATACGGAGTTATTTGCTTATTTTCATTGAGGTACTCCAAGATAGCATCTCTCAGAAAACCTTCAAACAGTTTACCCACAACAGAAGTTAAACTTACCGGCCTATAGTTTCCAGGATCTGTTTTTGGACCCTTTTTGAATATTGGCACCACATTTGCTATGTGCCAATCCTGTGGAACACTCCCCGTCAGTATAGAGTCCTTAAATATCAGAAATAAGGGTCTGTCGATGACATTACTTAATTCTCTTAGGATACGGGGGTGTATGCCATCCGGTCCTGGTGATTTGTCTATTTTAATATTTTTAAGACGTTGCTGTACCTCTTCCTGGGTCAGAGAGGACACTTTTAAAGGGGAATTTACTTTTATACTCTGCATTTCATCTGACAGTTTATTTTCCTCATTGAATACAGTGGAGAAAAAGTTATTTAGTAGCTTCGCTTTCTCCTCATCGCTCTCTGCAACTCCCCCCTCATTACTCTGTAAGGGGCCGACACCTTCAGGTTTATACTTTTTAGTATTTATATAATTGAAGAACATTTTAGGGTTAGTTTTACTCTCTTTGGCGATTAATCTCTTGGTCTCTAGTTTGGCTGCTTTTATTTGTCTTTTACATATTCTATTTTTTTCCTTATAGTTTTTCAATTCTTCCTCGCTCTCCTCCTGTTTTAGTGATTTAAATGCTTTCTGTTTGTCATTTATTGCTTTCTTTACAGCTCTATTTATCCACATTGGTTTTTTCTTGTTCCTTAACCTTTTATTCCCATAAGGTATGTACCTCTCACAATTAGATATTAGGATGCTTTTAAAAATCTCCCATTTTGTGGCTGTATTTTTATTTTTGAGGACTTTGTCCCAGTTAGTTAGGCCTATGGCCTCTCTTAGTTGGCTAAATTTAGATTTTTTGAAGTTTGGTATTTTTGTTCCTCCCTGAAGAAACACTCTTTTGAATGACAGTTGGAAGGTTATTATCAGGGGCTGGCTGGCAGACTTTAGCCTGGAGGGCAAGCACAAAGCAGTGGCCCATAAACAGCGGCCTATCCTAAACCTATTTTCCTCCGCCTGCAGTATAAAAAACTACAACGGTTACTGTGTTATAATTCATTAAAATGCAGCAGTTGGTAGTGTTTTTGCACGATTGTACTATGAGATATAAATATTTAGCTATAAAAAGAGGTTCCTTAGATCTTCTTAGCCATACTGTATAATTTATTAACAATAAATAATAAAATAAGAAAATGCCAACAATACAACAAGCATACACAATATAAATAACATTTAAATAAATGCACATAATATAAACTATTATGTTAACATATAGAGATGAGCGAGTAGTGTTCGATCGAGCCGGTATTCGATCGAATACTACGCTATTCGGCATACTCGATTTCAATCGAGTATAACGGCGATGGCGCACTTAGAATTAGCGTTTCCCCTCCCACCTTCCCTGGCGCTCTTTTTCCACCAATCAACATGCAGGGGGGGTATGACAGGCCCGCGGAGCACGCTGGCAGCGCGAAAACAGCGTCTACATGGATTGGCTGGAAAAACCATGTGACCTCGAATATTAAAAACTCAGCTCTTCCTGCTCGTTCGCATATGCTGCGTGAACTTAGTCAGGGACAGAGGCTGGAGAAGGGACAGATAGGTTTTAGCTGTTGGACAGGCAGGAGCGTGATTAAAAGCCCTTATCAGGGCTACTATAGTGCAGTACAGTGATAGCTTTACTACAATATACAGTCTGCAGAGAACGGTTGCTGTATTCAGGGATAGCTGCTGGAGTAGGGACAGAGAGAGGCATTAGTGGTGTATTAGGTGCTCTGCTACATACAAAACTATATTTGGCACTACTGTTCTGCGTTCTTTTTGGCTGCAAAACCCTGTTATATACCTAGTGTGTATATGCACCATCTGATCTGGCAGTATACGGCTGTGAATTTTATTTTTTTTTTTAAATACAGTTTATTTGGCTCTAGTGTTCTGGGTTCTGTGTGCCTGCAATACCCTTTTTGTATACCAGGTGTAAATACCCACCGTCTGACCTGTTAGTACACGGCTGTGTACCTAGAAATATTTAAAAAAAAGCCTGTTCATTGGCACCTGTACTTTGCGTTCTCTTGCAAAATAATTGTATATACGTAGTGTTCATACACACCGTCTGATCTGTTTGTACACGGCTGTGTACCTAGAAATATAAAAAAAAAAAAAAGCCTTTCATTGGCACCTGTACTTTGCGTTCTCTTGCAAAATAATTGTATATACGTAGTGTTCATACACACCGTCTGATCTGTTAGTACACGGCTGTGTACCTAGAAATATTAAAAAAAAAAGCCTTTTCATTGGCACCTGTACTTTGCGTTCTCTTGCAAAATAATTGTATATACGTAGTGTTCATACACACCGTCTGATCTGTTTAGTACACGGCTGTGTACCTAGAAATATAAAAAAAAAAAAAGCCTTTTCATTGGCACCTGTACTTTGCGTTCTCTTGCAAAATAATTGTATATACGTAGCGTTCATACACACCGTCTGATCTGTTAGTACACGGCTGTGTACCTAGAAATATAAAAAAAAAAAGCCTTTTCATTGGCACCTGTACTTTGCGTTCTCTTGCAAAATAATTGTATATACGTAGTGTTCATACACACCGTCTGATCTGTTAGTACACGGCTGTGTACCTAGAAATATTAAAAAAAAAAGCCTTTTCATTGGCACCTGTACTTTGCGTTCTCTTGCAAAATAATTGTATATACGTAGTGTTCATACACACCGTCTGATCTGTTAGTACACGGCTGTGTACCTAGAAATATTAAAAAAAAAAGCCTTTTCATTGGCACCTGTACTTTGCGTTCTCTTGCAAAATAATTGTATATACGTAGTGTTCATACACACCGTCTGATCTGTTAGTACACGGCTGTGTACCTAGAAATATAAAAAAAAAAGCCTTTTCATTGGCACCTGTACTTTGCGTTCTCTTGCAAAATAATTGTATATACGTAGTGTTCATACACACCGTCTGATCTGTTAGTACACGGCTGTGTACCTAGAAATATTAAAAAAAAAAGCCTTTTCATTGGCACCTGTACTTTGCGTTCTCTTGCAAAATAATTGTATATACGTAGTGTTCATACACACCGTCTGATCTGTTAGTACACGGCTGTGTACCTAGAATATATTTTAAAAAAAAGCCTTTTCATTGGCACCTGTACTTTGCGTTCTCTTGCAAAATAATTGTATAACGTAGTGTTCATACACACCGTCTGATCTGTTAGTACACGGCTGTGTACCTAGAAATATATTAAAAAAAAAAGCCTTTTCATTGGCACCTGTACTTTGCGTTCTCTTGCAAAATAATTGTATATACGTAGTGTTCATACACACCGTCTGATCTGTTAGTACACGGCTGTGTACCTAGAAATATAAAAAAAAAAAAAGCCTTTTCATTGGCACCTGTACTTTGCGTTCTCTTGCAAAATAATTGTATATACGTAGTGTTCATACACACCGTCTGATCTGTTAGTACACGGCTTTGTACCTAGAAATATTTAAAAAAAAAGCCTTTTCATTGGCACCTGTACTTTGCGTTCTCTTGCAAAATAATTGTATATACGTAGTGTTCATACACACCGTCTGATCTGTTAGTACACGGCTGTGTACCTAGAAATATATTTTTAAAAAAAAGCCTTTTCATTGGCACCTGTACTTTGCGTTCTCTTGCAAAATAATTGTATAAACGTAGTGTTCATACACACCGTCTGATCTGTTAGTACACGGCTGTGTACCTAGAAATATATAAAAAAAAAAAGCCTTTTCATTGGCACCTGTACTTTGCGTTCTCTTGCAAAATAATTGTATATACGTAGTGTTCATACACACCGTCTGATCTGTTAGTACACGGCTGTGTACCTAGAAATATATTTAAAAAAAAGCCTTTTCATTGGCACCTGTACTTTGCGTTCTCTTGCAAAATAATTGTATATACGTAGTGTTCATACACACCGTCTGATCTGTTAGTACACGGCTGTGTACCTAGAAATATATAAAAAAAAAAAAGCCTTTTCATTGGCACCTGTACTTTGCGTTCTCTTGCAAAATAATTGTATATACGTAGTGTTCATACACACCGTCTGATCTGTTAGTACACGGCTGTGTACCTAGAAATATTAAAAAAAAAAGCCTTTTCATTGGCACCTGTACTTTGCGTTCTCTTGCAAAATAATTGTATATACGTAGTGTTCATACACACCGTCTGATCTGTTAGTACACGGCTGTGTACCTAGAAATATAAAAAAAAAAAGCCTTTTCATTGGCACCTGTACTTTGCGTTCTCTTGCAAAATAATTGTATATACGTAGTGTTCATACACACCGTCTGATCTGTTAGTACACGGCTGTGTACCTAGAAATATAAAAAAAAAAAAGCCTTTTCATTGGCACCTGTACTTTGCGTTCTCTTGCAAAATAATTGTATATACGTAGTGTTCATACACACCGTCTGATCTGTTAGTACACGGCTGTGTACCTAGAAATATATTTAAAAAAAAAGCCTTTTCATTGGCACCTGTACTTTGCGTTCTCTTGCAAAATAGTTGTATATACGTAGTGTTCATACACACCGTCTGATCTGTTAGTACACGGCTGTGTACCTAGAAATATAAAAAAAAAAAAGCCTTTTCATTGGCACCTGTACTTTGCGTTCTCTTGCAAAATAATTGTATATACGTAGTGTTCATACACACCGTCTGATCTGTTAGTACACGGCTGTGTACCTAGAAATATAAAAAAAAAAAGCCTTTTCATTGGCACCTATACTTTGCGTTCTCTTGCAAAATAATTGTATATACGTAGTGTTCATACACACCGTCTGATCTGTTAGTACACGGCTGTGTACCTAGAAATATATTTAAAAAAAAGCCTTTTCATTGGCACCTGTACTTTGCGTTCTCTTGCAAAATAATTGTATATACGTAGTGTTCATACACACCGTCTGATCTGTTAGTACACGGCTGTGTACCTAGAACTATATTTAAAAAAAAAAGCCTTTTCATTGGCACCTGTACTTTGCGTTCTCTTGCAAAATAATTGTATATACGTAGTGTTCATACACACCGTCTGATCTGTTAGTACACGGCTGTGTACCTAGAAATATATTAAAAAAAAGCCTTTTCATTGGCACCTGTACTTTGCGTTCTCTTGCAAAATAATTGTATATACGTAGTGTTCATACACACCGTCTGATCTGTTAGTACACGGCTGTGTACCTAGAAATATATAAAAAAAAAAAGCCTTTTCATTGGCACCTGTACTTTGCGTTCTCTTGCAAAATAATTGTATATACGTAGTGTTCATACACACCGTCTGATCTGTTAGTACACGGCTGTGTACCTAGAAATATTAAAAAAAAAAGCCTTTTCATTGGCACCTGTACTTTGCGTTCTCTTGCAAAATAATTGTATATACGTAGTGTTTCATACACACCGTCTGATCTGTTAGTACACGGCTGTGTACCTAGAAATATAAAAAAAAAAAAGCCTTTTCATTGGCACCTGTACTTTGCGTTCTCTTGCAAAATAATTGTATATACGTAGTGTTCATACACACCGTCTGATCTGTTAGTACACGGCTGTGTACCTAGAAATATTTAAAAAAAAAGCCTTTTCATTGGCACCTGTACTTTGCGTTCTCTTGCAAAATAATTGTATATACGTAGTGTTCATACACACCGTCTGATCTGTTAGTACACGGCTGTGTACCTAGAAATATATTAAAAAAAAAGCCTTTTCATTGGCACCTGTACTTTGCGTTCTCTTGCAAAATAGTTGTATATACGTAGTGTTCATACACACCGTCTGATCTGTTAGTACACGGCTGTGTACCTAGAAATATAAAAAAAAAAAAGCCTTTTCATTGGCACCTGTACTTTGCGTTCTCTTGCAAAATAATTGTATATACGTAGTGTTCATACACACCGTCTGATCTGTTAGTACACGGCTGTGTACCTAGAAATATAAAAAAAAAAAGCCTTTTCATTGGCACCTGTACTTTGCGTTCTCTTGCAAAATAATTGTATATACGTAGTGTTCATACACACCGTCTGATCTGTTAGTACACGGCTGTGTACCTAGAAATATATTTAAAAAAAAAGCCTTTTCATTGGCACCTGTACTTTGCGTTCTCTTGCAAAATAATTGTATATACGTAGTGTTCATACACACCGTCTGATCTGTTAGTACACGGCTGTGTACCTAGAAATATATAAAAAAAAAAGCCTTTTCATTGGCACCTGTACTTTGCGTTCTCTTGCAAAATAATTGTATATACGTAGTGTTCATACACACCGTCTGATCTGTTAGTACACGGCTGTGTACCTAGAAATATATAAAAAAAAAAGCCTTTTCATTGGCACCTGTACTTTGCGTTCTCTTGCAAAATAATTGTATATACGTAGTGTTCATACACACCGTCTGATCTGTTAGTACACGGCTGTGTACCTAGAAATATATAAAAAAAAAAAGCCTTTTCATTGGCACCTGTACTTTGCGTTCTCTTGCAAAATAATTGTATATACGTAGTGTTCATACACACCGTCTGATCTGTTAGTACACGGCTGTGTACCTAGAAATATATAAAAAAAAAAAGCCTTTTCATTGGCACCTGTACTTTGCGTTCTCTTGCAAAATAATTGTATATACGTAGTGTTCATACACACCGTCTGATCTGTTAGTACACGGCTGTGTACCTAGAAATATTTAAAAAAAAAAGCCTTTTCATTGGCACCTGTACTTTGCGTTCTCTTGCAAAATAATTGTATATACGTAGTGTTCATACACACCGTCTGATCTGTTAGTACACGGCTGTGTACCTAGAAATATAAAAAAAAAAAGCCTTTTCATTGGCACCTGTACTTTGCGTTCTCTTGCAAAATAATTGTATATACGTAGTGTTCATACACACCGTCTGATCTGTTAGTACACGGCTGTGTACCTAGAAATATATAAAAAAAAAAAGCCTTTTCATTGGCACCTGTACTTTGCGTTCTCTTGCAAAATAATTGTATATACGTAGTGTTCATACACACCGTCTGATCTGTTAGTACACGGCTGTGTACCTAGAAATATATTTTAAAAAAAAGCCTTTTCATTGGCACCTGTACTTTGCGTTCTCTTGCAAAATAATTGTATATACGTAGTGTTCATACACACCGTCTGATCTGTTAGTACACGGCTGTGTACCTAGAAATATATAAAAAAAAAAAGCCTTTTCATTGGCACCTGTACTTTGCGTTCTCTTGCAAAATAATTGTATATACGTAGTGTTCATACACACCGTCTGATCTGTTAGTACACGGCTGTGTACCTAGAAATATATAAAAAAAAAAGCCTTTTCATTGGCACCTGTACTTTGCGTTCTCTTGCAAAATAATTGTATATACGTAGTGTTCATACACACCGTCTGATCTGTTAGTACACGGCTGTGTTACCTAGAAATATATTTAAAAAAAAAGCCTTTTCATTGGCACCTGTACTTTGCGTTCTCTTGCAAAATAATTGTATATACGTAGTGTTCATACACACCGTCTGATCTGTTAGTACACGGCTGTGTACTAGAAATATAAAAAAAAAAAGCCTTTTCATTGGCACCTGTACTTTGCGTTCTCTTGCAAAATAATTGTATATACGTAGTGTTCATACACACCGTCTGATCTGTTAGTACACGGCTGTGTACCTAGAAATATAAAAAAAAAAAGCCTTTTCATTGGCACCTGTTACTTTGCGTTCTCTTGCAAAATAATTGTATATACGTAGTGTTCATACACACCGTCTGATCTGTTAGTACATGGCTGTGTACCTAGAAATATAAAAAAAAAAAGCCTTTTCATTGGCACCTGTACTTTGCGTTCTCTTGCAAAATAATTGTATATACGTAGTGTTCATACACATCGTCTGAACTGTTAGTACACGGCTGTGAAGGCAAATATTGTAACCAAAAAAAAAATAAAATGCGGAGGGGGGCTAGCGGAATCGGACGTGGACGAGGACGGGGGGCGCGGAAATGCTGTTGGTGGCCTTGTTGGAGCCAGTGGGGATACAATGCGTGCTGGTGAGGGTCAGCCAGGATCCCACTCATCCAGAATCCCTGCCTTTATGGACAGTTAAGCAGGGGGCGGGTTACACCGCTGTTGAGGCCTGAGCAGGTTGAACAGGTGGTGCAATGGATAGCCGATAGCGCTTCCACACAGTTGTCCACCAGCCAGTCATCCACACAGTCTCACTCTGACCCTCCTTCCTCCACACCTGGCCAACAGAGTCATCCCACCATTGACCCCTCCCAGGAGCTCTTTTCGGGTCCTTTTTCAGATGTGCCGGAAGAATCCAGGAGCTAGCAGAGGAATTTGTTTGTAGTGATGCCCAACCACTTGAGTATTCGCCATCTCCTGCTTGATGTGGACCCTGAACCAGCATCTGTTATCATGAGCGATGATGATGATGAGACGCAGTTGCCATCAAGGGAGGCTGTTGGAATGTCCAGTGGCAGGAGGAGGAGCAGAGTGAGGAAGTGGAAGAGGAGGTGGTGGATGACGAAATGACCGACCCCACTTGGCCAGGGGTGATGTCCAGCGGGGAAAGCAGTGG
>ONZH01012701.1:0-38612 GCA_900303285.1 Rhinella marina
TGTATCTAATCCTATCATGTGTGATACTGTCTGCTGAACTGTGTATCTAATCCTATTCTGGGTGACAGTGTCTGCTAAACTACGTATCTAATCCTATCATGTGTGAAACTGTCTGCTGAGCTGTGTATCTAATCCTATCATGTGTGATACTGTCTGCTAAGATGGTATCTAATCCTATCATGTGTGATACTGTCTGCTGAACTGTGTATCTAATCCTATTCTGGGTGACAGTGTCTGCTAAACTACGTATCTAATCCTATCATGTGTGAAACTGTCTGCTGAGCTGTGTATCTAATCCTATCATGTGTGATACTGTCTGCTAAGATGGGTATCTAATCCTATCATGTGTGATACTGTCTGCTAAGATGTGTATCTAATCCTATCATGTGTGATACTGTCTGCTAAGATGGGTATCTAATCCTATCATGTGTGATACTGTCTGCATATCTGTGTATCTAATCCTATCATGTGTGATACTGTTTGCAGAGTTGTGTATCTAATCCTATCATGTGTGATACTGTCTGCGTATCCGTTTATCTCATCCTATCATGTGTGATACTGTTTGCTGAACTCTGTATCTAATCATATTCTGGGTGACAGTGTCTGCTAAGCTTTGTATCTAATCCTATCATATGTGATACTGTCTGCTTAGCTGCGTATCTAATCCTACCTTGTGTGACACTGTCTGCTTAGATGCGTATCTAATCCCACCTTGTGTGATACTGTCTGCTAAGATGGGTATCTAAACCTATTCTGGGTGATACTGCGTACATATCTGTGTATCTAATCCTATCATGTGTGATACTGTCTGCTGAACTGTGTATCTAATCCTATCATGTGTGATACTGTCTGCTAAGATGGGTATCTAATCCTATCATGTGTGATACTGTCTGCTGAACTGTGTATCTAATCCTATTCTGGGCGACAGCATCTGCTAAACTGTGTATCTAATCCTATCATGTGTGATACAGTTTGCAGAGTTGTGTATCTAATCCTATCATGTGTGATACTATCTGCAGAGTTGCGTATCTAAGCCTATTGTGTATTATACTACCTGCTAAGTTGCGTATCTAATCCTATCTTGTGTGATACTGTCTGCTGAACTGTGTATCTTATCCTACCTTGTGTGATACTGTCTTCTGAGCTGTGTATCTATTCCTATCATGTGTGATACTGTCTATGAAGCGATTAGATGTATGTGTATAGAGTGTGATACTGTCTGCTGAGCTGTGTATCTAATTCTATTAGGTGTGATACTGTCTGCTGAGCTGTGTATCTAATTCTATTAGGTGTGATACTGTCTTGAAGCTATTGTTGTATCTTTATAGAGTGTGATACAGATAGAGATAAGGAGCTCTCCTTTGTGTAAATACTGTACACTCAGCCACTGCTCAGATAAGAGAGGTGGGGGAGGTGCTCATGTATTTTAGTCCCTGTATTTCCCTGTCTTGTGGATGAGGCCTGATTACCAGTTAAGTAAGGCTACTTTCACACTAGCGTTTTTAAATTCCGGTATTGAGTTCCGTCATAGGGGCTCAATACCGGAAAAAAACGCTTCCGTTTTGTCCCCATTCATTGTGAGTTGCGGCAGCACGGATTTAATTTCCCTGGGTTTCCTGTCTCTCTCTTTCTTAAAATTCCCTATAGAGAGGAAGGTTTTTATGGCAGAACAGATCTGGGCAGGAGGTCAGATGGAGGGAGAGATAAGAAGTTCCTTGCTGGGTGCAGGGGTTTTAGGCCCCATTCACACGACCGTATATTTGTGGGCCCGCATTACTGCGGACCCGCAAATATACGGGGGCCGCCCGGCGTGTGTTCTGCAGCGCTTGGAACACACGCCGTGCGGCCCCATTGAAAATGCCTATACTTGTCTATGCGCACGGACAAGTATACGACATGCTTCAAAAGAGCCGTGGCACGGAGCTAGCACCACAGAGGTGAATGGGGCCGCATCTATTCCCGCATTTTTGCGGATAGATATGGCCCCATTCATACGGTTGTGTGAATGGGGCCTTAGGCTAGGGCTACATGGCTACAGTTGTAGCGTGACACCCGTCGCAGCCAGGATCCCTGAGTAGCGGGGATCCCATAGAGATAAATGGGATCGCCGCGGCAGTCGCAAGAAATCCAACACGGTTGGATTTCTTGCGACTGCCGCGGCGATCCCATTAATCTCTATGGGATCGCCGCTACTCAGGGATCCTGGCTGCGACGGGTGACGCGCGACAACTGTCGCCGTGTAGCCCTAGCCTTAGGCAGTGCAGGAAAATAGGGGTGATAGTTGTGGGAAGCAGAAACATTGTTTGCATTGAATATTTAGTTACAATTCTGGTATAATATGATTTTGTGCACTTAGAAAGTTTGCATTTTGGATGAAGATCAATGTCTCAGAAGAAGTAAAGCCTTACATTTACACGTCTAGGTGTGAACAATAGAGGAGGGACTGTATTTACCTAATCAGGGACTAATCAAACAACAGCAGGATACAATGGTGAATAGTCAGATAATAAAGACACAGGGAATGGAGACTGGACCATTGACATAAGCAGCAAATATGAGGCCTGGACACTTAGATGATAGGACAGTTGTGAGAAGCTACAGTATAATGCTGAATGCTAATATACCAGGAGCCAAAGCCAGAAGTATAAATCCTTCCATTATAGTTCTAAGACTTTCACACTAGTGTTATTGTTTTCCTGTATTGAGTTCCATCATAGGGCCTCAATACCGGAATAAAACGCTTCAGTTTTGTCCCCATTCATTGTCAATGGAGACAAAACTGAACTGAAGAGAACGGAGGTTCCAAAATACATTCCATTCAGTTTAGTTGCGTCCGCAGGCTGGAGAGCAAACCGCATCATGTTGTATTTTACTTTCCATCCTGGGGATCCGGAGCAAAATGTCATGACCCACAATGCAGGTCAATAGGGACGGATCCGTTCTGTCTGACACCATAGAAACCGGATCCGTCCTCCATTGACTTTCAATGAAGTTAATGACGGATCATTCCCAGCAATGTTACAGATAATACAACTGGATCCGTTCATAACTGATGCAGACGGTTGTATTATCAGTAACGGAAGCGTTATTACTGAACCCTGCCGGATCCAGTAATAACACCAGTGTGAAAGAAGCCTAATTCCTTTCCAATCTGTTTCTGTTGTCAGGTCTGCTTCAAATCCTCATCCAGAAAACTTTGTGTATTTAGCCTTAGTGCATTCACATGACCATATTTTTGGTCTGCATCCGATCCACATTTTTTGAGGACCTATTCATTTCAATGGGGGCAAAAAGATGTGGACAACACCATGTGCTGCCTACATTTGAATGTCTGCTCCATGGCCCCACCAATAATATAGAACCTGTTCTCTTCTTGTCTGATTTACATTGGAAATACAGGGTGGGCAATATATATTTATTGGCAATGCATGCAATATGAGGAGGGAGGTGGAAGGAGGATTATATACACTTATTATATACTGGCACTACAGATTTATAAGGGCTGAAATAAAGCCAAGGTCTAAGCAGGAGATAATTGATGGAATACTTAAGTTCTGGGATGACGTCCTAACTGTACAACAATTACATTGATCATCTGTATAAAGTCCTTCCATTAGTGATAGAAAAGAAAGCCACTGGCATGTAACATTCTGTATCACTAAAGCTTTTCATAGAAGAGTAAAGGGCAGCCCTAGATCCATGCTGTGGTTCTGGACTACAGCTGCCCGATGGTAATTCATTAGGACTGGGAGATGTTGTAAATAAAAATGGTGCAATTGTTATTTTCTGCATTAAACCCAGGGGCGTAGCTATAGGGGGTGCAGAGGTAGCAGTCGCTACCGGGCCCAGGAGCCTGAGGGGGCCCAAAGACCCTTGTGCTGCATAAGAAGACACACAAAGCACTGAGCGAAGGGGGGCCCAAGCTGAACTCTTGCACCAGGGCCCATGAGCCGTTAGCTACGCCCCTGATTAAACCCATAATTAAAGTTTGTTCAAATTAAACCCTGAATCAGGAGTACTCTAGTATTTTTTCTAAAGATCCACAGACCTGGGTCTGCCAAAATAATTTAAAAAATGTAAGGGGGGCAAAACCAGTGGCACCAGTGCTCTAAGGAAAGGTTTTTTTTTTTTCCCTAAAAATAAGCTCCGCCTCAGGGACTGAAAACAATAAACATGTTTTGTGCTATATTTTCCATTAGCAACATGAATGGGCTTCTATAACTTAGGCTACTTTCACACTAGTATTTTATAATTCCGATATTGAGTTACGTGACAGGGGCTCAATACCGGAATAAAACGCTTCAGTTTTGTCCCCATTCATTGTCAATGGGGACAAAATTGAACTGAAGACAACGGAGGCTCCTAAAAGCATTCCGTTCCGTCTTCAGACCGGAGAGCAAAACGCAGCATGCTGCGGTTTGCTCTCCGTTCCAGGCATCTGCACCAAGACGGATCCGTCATGACCCCCAATGAAAGTCAATGGGGACAGATCCGTTCAGTGTGACACAATGGTAAACGGATCCGTCACCTGCATACATACATACACACATACAGACATACACAGACATATACACATAAACATACACAGACATATACACATCCATACTTACATGCTCCCGGCAGGTCTCCACAGCGCAGGAAGAGCAGGACGGCGCACACATAGGGCGCTGTGGGGAATTGTCCTATGTGTGCACCGTCCTGCTCCTCCTGCGCTGTGGAGACCTGCCAGGAGTATGTAAGTATGTATGTGTATATAACTGTGTGTGTGTGTGTGTCTATGTACTGTGTGACATGTGTGGGGAGGGAGCGCGGTTCTGGCCCCACACATGTCCCTGCAGCAGCACGGATCCGGCGGCACCCTTCACCTGCCGGATCCGTGCTGCCGCTAATGTGAAAGTAGTTTTAATTCAATAAAAGGGCTGCCCTTGTTTTGTAGATATTAAAACGTAACCTTTATTAGTTAACTTCTAATAAGTCATAGAAAGGTAAACCAAAATAAATGTTAAAAAAAGTGTACTTCTTTGGTGGTCATACGGTCATATAGTCTTGAGGATTTTAAATATATATATAAGTAGGTCAGGGGGTCGAGCACAAATAATGGAGCGAGTGCAGACAGCTCTGGTAGCCTATAAATACCCTTACAACCCTAGTCTTAGGTAATGGGAAATTGCTAGCCGGCTGTAATCGGAGCACTCGCTCTAACAAGAGCGACCCCCAGCCTCAGGAACCTCGGACCTATTATAATTGACCCTACAAAAAAGCTTGAACCGACCCTAACTAGAGCAGCTTCGACGCGTTTCCCCCTGATGGGATCTTCAGGAAGCGGTCTGTCTAGTGAAATAGTCAGCTGTTTAGTCAATTCTTGATAAAGGCAGTGGCACAGTTTGTTGCATAAAGCCTACCTTAAATACTGTGTAAAGCGCCTCCCTTCTCATCACTGACACGCGCTGTGAGCGTGGCCGCTACCATGGATACTTCCGGTCACATGGTGCGGCTCTGGCCCGATCAGCTGACAAGTGACATGTGAGTGGGGGCGGACTTGTTGTCAAGAGAGGACTAGAAGCGCGTCCTCGGCAACTGTCAAGTCCCTGCCGCACATGTACAGAAGACATGGGCAAACGCAGCAGGTGGCGTTCTATATATATATGAGAGGAACAGCATAGATATATAGGGGTTTATGAGAGGAAGGTGATAGACGCATTTGGAGACATTAGTTGCCCCATTAGTAGGCGCATGGATAAGCGCATTTGAAGACATTAATTCCCCATGTATGGGCAGAATGTATGGAGGGTACTTATGTGAATAAGCCCCCCGGAAAATTTGGGGACATTAATTCTACCAAATAAAGGCAAAAATAATTGGAGGGCACATATGTGAATAAGCCCCCCAGAGGGTTTGCACATAAGGAGCATACACCTATCTCTCAGACATAGTATAACCCCCTAAAATGTAAAGGTACCATGTCACAATTAGAGAAAAGGCTTAAATGATAAGGTCTCATTGAGTCCATCAGGAGATATGGATTTCATTTTGAAGATCCAACGGGCCTCACAACGTAGGATCATATTGTCCCAGTCACCACCTCTTGTGGGTTCGGGGACATGACAGATACCAATAAATTTCAAATGGGACATATCTCCACCATGTGCAGAATTTATGTGTCTTGCTATGGAGGTGTCCCTTTTGTTCATTGTATCGTTAAAGTGGTCCCTGATACGGCATCGAAATTCTCTTTTTGTCTTGCCTATATAGTCCAACGGACAGCTACATTGTGCCAGATACACCACCCCAGATGTCACACAGTTAATAAAGTCACTTATCTGGTAGGTGGTACCAGTCCGAGAACTAGTAAAATTCTTGGTGACTTGAACTTGATTACAGGCTAGACATTTGCCGCATCTAAACGTGCCAATGGGACGTCGGGAAAGCCAATTATCCTTTGTTGGTGGTGGCTGGTAATGGCTCTTAGTGAGCCTATCCTTTAAGTTACAATAAAAATTATAATAAAAAGTTTGGACCAACGATATATATATATATATTTTTTCATAAGTGCATATCCATAAAGCAGAACTATGGGTATATAAAGGTATGGTTGTACAACATATAATAAACAATAAGAATAGAAATAAATTTAAATATATGTGGCCCTATGCCGACTAAAGATAAAAAAGGAAGTCCTTAGTTACACAGATTTGCAAATGCGTGATCATGCCCACTCACCATACGTCACGGTAACTTCCTGTGGAGTGGGTCCCTACACTCGTCTATGCCTCTGTTCAGACTACATCCAAGTCTCCATTGTTCAGGGCGTGTGAAACCAGCTAAATAGGTATCCTACCAGGAAGTCCTAGGTGAATGGGCGTCGTCAGGTCCAAAAGGAGTATGCGAGGCTCAGTATATAACAATAAAAATTATAATAAAAACTTTGGACCAACGATATATATATATATTTTTTCATAAGTGCATATCCATAAAGCAGAACTATGGGTATATAAAGGTATGGTTGCACAACATATAATAAACAATAAGAAGAGAAATAAATTTAAATATATGTGGCGCTATGCCGACTAAAGATAAAAAAGGAAGTCCTTAGTTACACAGATTTGCAAATGCGTGATCATGCCCACTCACCATACGTCACGGTAACTTCCTGTGAAGTGGGTCCCTACATTCGTCTATGCCTCTGTTCAGACTACATCCAAGTCTCCATGGTTCAGGGCGTGTGAAACCAGCTAAATAGGTATCCTACCAGGAAGTCCTAGGTGAATGGGCGTCGTCAGGTCCAAAAGGAGTATGCGAGGCTCAGTATATAACAATAAAAATTATAATAAAAAGTTTGGACCAACGATATATATATATATATTTTTTCATAAGTGCATATCCATAAAGCAGAACTATGGGTATATAAAGGTATGGTTGTACAACATATAATAAACAATAAGAATAGAAATAAATTTAAATATATGTGGCGCTATGCCGACTAAAGATAAAAAAGGAAGTCCTTAGTTACACAGATTTGCAAATGCGTGATCATGCCCACTCACCATACGTCACGGTAACTTCCTGTGGAGTGGGTCCCTACACTCGTCTATGCCTCTGTTCAGACTACATCCAAGTCTCCATTGTTCAGGGCGTGTGAAACCAGCTAAATAGGTTTCCTACCAGGAAGTCCTAGGTGAATGGGCGTCGTCAGGTCCAAAAGGAGTATGCGAGGCTCAGTATATAACAATAAAAATTATAATAAAAAGTTTGGACCAACGATATATATATATATATATATATATATATATATTTTTTTTTTTTCATAAGTGTATATCACGCATTTGCAAATCTGTGTAACTAAGGACTTCCTTTTTTATCTTTAGTCGGCATAGCGCCACATATATTTAAATTTATTTCTATTCTTATTGTTTATTATATGTTGTGCAACCATACCTTTATATATACTTTAAGTTACGGCCTCTGCGATATGTGATTTATGGGTATGGGCCAAGTACATCCTGTAAGTCGGTATCAGCGCAAAGGATACCCCAGTATTTTTGAATAATTTGTTTAATTTTTTTATGGGCAGAATCAAATGTACCAATGATTCTTTTCAAGTGTATACCTTCATTATCCCTTTTCTTTGGGACCAAGAGACTCTCTCTCTTTTTATGGCAGGAGGAATTAAATGCCTGCCGTAGGATACTGTCCGGGTATCCCCTGTCCCTAAAACGTTGTCTAAGGTTTTGGGATTGTTGGATGAAGGTCTTCATCTCAGAACAATTTCGTCTGAGCCTATAATATTGCCCTTTGGGGATGCCCTTACGCAGAGCATATGGATGTGAGCTGTCCCACCTCAACAAACTGTTTGAGGCTGTTGGTTTGCGATATACGCAGGTGGAAATGTCGTTGTTTTTCCCTCTTGAGATACACACATCCAAAAAGGAAAGTGTGTTAGTGTCGCAGGTGGCCGTAAATTTAAGGCCCAGTTCGTTATTATTGATGACACGTGTAAACTCATGAAATGATTCATGAGTACCTTTCCACAAAATAAAAATGTCATCGATGTATCTCAGCCAGAGGCAGATATGTTTCTGCCACTGGCTGAGATCATCGGACAAAATGATATTGGACTCCCACCAGCCCAGGAGCAAGTTGGCATAGGATGGCGCACAAGAACTGCCCATAGCGGTGCCCCTGAGCTGGTGGTAGTAGCGTCCATTAAAAAGAAAGAAATTGTGGGTGAGTACAAATTCCAACAGATCCAGAACGAATTGATTGTGTGGTCTTAGTGCAGTATCCCTTGAGGAAAGGAAACTCCCTACAGCTGTTAAACCTAAGTGATGGTGAATAGAGCTGTAAAGGGATTCCACATCAATTGATGCCAGTATAGTGTCCCTTTCCATGTATACCCCTTCTAGTTTGAGCAATAGATCACTTGTGTCCCTCACATATGAGGGAAGGGTTTCCACAAAAGGACGTAGAATGTGGTCCACATAAACACCCACATTCTGACTGAGACTACCTACCCCCGATACAATGGGGCGCCCCCTAAGGGGCGTCACCCCTTTATGTATTTTCGGTAGGGCATAGAAAGTCGCAGTCACAGGGTGTACTGGCAGCAAAAAATCAAATTCCGTCTGGTCGATTAGTTTGAATTTTAGGCCCCTTTTAAGTAAATTCCCCAGTTCTAAATGGAAAACAGACCCCGGGTTTGTTTCTAAGATTTGATAGAAACTTTTGTCCTTTAAAATGTCCAGGCACATTTTAACATAAACCGGGTGATCCATGAGGACCAAATTCCCACCCTTATCCGACTCCTTAATAATTATGTTTTTATTTTCGTCAAGATTCTTGAGTGCCCTTTGTTCCTCAATCGTGAGGTTTTTAGGGATCGAATAGTCTGGAGTTATTTTTTCAAGATCTTGTAATACCAGTTTTTGGAAAATCATAACATTGGAGTCTGGTAAGGGTGGTGGCATTTGGGTACTTTTTGGTTTAAGATCAGTAAAGGGGCCCTCAAATCTACTCCTTTCCCCCTCCGTTAGTAAATCGGTGAGGGTTCTAGTGATGGTGAGATCTTGTGGGGTCATTTCAGAAACTCCGCACTTATTTAGTGCTTCCTGGCGGAAATATTTATGCCATAGAAGCTTTCTTGTAAAGAGGATAATGTCCTTTGTCCATTCAAAACAGTCAAAATTGACCGTCGGAACAAAGGACATTCCCTTCTCCAAAAGGTGATATTCATGTTCAGTTATCACATGTGAGGATAAGTTGATGATTGTATGTTTATCCCTCATCTTTATGTGCTCGGCTGTGATTTGTTTCTGAGCTGGTAGGGCACCATCGATGGAGGTGGATCTAAAAAAGAAGTGGTGGTAGGGGTTGGGCCTAGTTTGTTTGAGATGTTTTCTTCTACTCTCTTGGAAGTATTTGATGATTCATATTTCCTAAAGTTAAAGCGCCCTGTTTTGCCCCTACCCCTATATCCCCTACCTCTACCACGACCCCTCAAATTCTCAGTGTCTGATCCTTCCGCCTCTGAGGAAGAAATATCAGAAATAGTCGGTTTGGTATGTGGTTTCTGTAGAAAGGTATAGGCTCTATTCTCTTTAAACTCCAGGGAGTCTTTAATATACTGTTGGTGTTTTCTATCTCTGACTTGATACTGGGGGGCTTATTCACATAAGTACCCTCCATACATTCTGCCCATACATGGGGAATTAATATCTTCAAATGCGCTTATCCATGCGCCTACTAATGGGGCAACTAATGTCTCCAAATGCGTCTATCACCTTCCTCTCATAAACCCCTATATATCTATGCTGTTCCTCTCATATATATATAGAACGCCACCTGCTGCGTTTGCCCATGTCTCCTGTACATGTGCGGCAGGGACTTGACAGTTGCCGAGGACGCGCTTCTAGTCCTCTCTTGACAACAAGTCCGCCCCCACTCACACGTCACTTGTCAGCTGATCGGGCCGGAGCCGCACCATGTGACCGGAAGTATCCATGGTAGCGGCCACGCTCACAGCGCGTGTCAGTGATGAGAAGGGAGGCGCTTTACACAGTATTTAAGGTAGGCTTTATGCAACAAACTGTGCCACTGCCTTTATCAAGAATTGACTAAACAGCTGACTATTTCACTAGACAGACCGCTTCCTGAAGATCCCATCAGGGGGAAACGCGTCGAAGCTGCTCTAGTTAGGGTCGGTTCAAGCTTTTTTGTAGGGTCAATTATAATAGGTCCGAGGTTCCTGAGGCTGGGGGTCGCTCTTGTTAGAGCGAGTGCTCCGATTACAGCCGGCTAGCAATTTCCCATTACCTAAGACTAGGGTTGTAAGGGTATTTATAGGCTACCAGAGCTGTCTGCACTCGCTCCATTATTTGTGCTCGACCCCCTGACCTACTTATATATATATTTAAAATCCTCAAGACTATATGACCGTATGACCACCAAAGAAGTACACTTTTTTTAACATTTATTTTGGTTTACCTTTCTATGACTTATTAGAAGTTAACTAATAAAGGTTACGTTTTAATATCTACAAAACAAGGGCAGCCCTTTTATTGAATTAAAATTACAATACCCCAGGGCTAAAAAGGAGTGCAACATATCCGCACTATTCCTTTCCGCTTTCCACTAATGTGAAAGTAGCCTTACTTAAAGGGGTATTCCCATCTCACAAATGTAGTTTGTATAGTTAGATATAGCCATACCAATATTATTACTAATAGAATGTATTTATATAAAATGTACCGTTTAGAAGATTTGCCTATTTGTATATCCATTGTCCCACACACATCAGTCAGGCCGTTGCCCCTAGTTACGACCACTGTGGCCATGTAGTAGTGGTGGTCGGCTTATTCTTGTTCAAACCCGCTCTGAGGTAACTGCTGTATTGTGAATGCACATTGTACGAGCATGCAGAGACACATCTACTTTCACATCTGCGTTTTGGATGCTACCATCCCATAATGCAATAGGCAGACTTTATAAACGGATCCTGCTCCATAGAGATGAATTGATCTTGGAACAGGATCCGTTTCTCTGCATTTTGGAAGCGCAGACAAAAATGCTACAACTCTAAGATGTGTCTCCTCATGCTCATGTAATGTGCGTTCACAATACAGCAGTTACCTCAGAGCGGGTTTGAACAAGAGCAAGCCGGCCACCACTACTACATGGCTGCGGTGGTCGTAACTAGGGGCAACGGCCTGACTGATGTGTGTGGGACAATGGAAATACAAATAGGGAAATCTTCTAAACTGTACATTTTATATAAATACATTCTATTAGTAATAATATTAGTATGACTATATCTAATTATACAAACTACATTTGTGAGATGGGAATACCCCTTTAACTGGTAATCAGGCCTCATCCACAAGACAGGGAAATACAGGAAATACATGAGCACCTCCCCCACCTCTCTTATGTGAGCAGTGGCTGAGTGTACAGTATGTTCACAATGGAAAGCTCCTTATCTCTATCTGTATCACACTCTATAAAGATACAACAATAGCTTCAAAGACAGTATCACACCTAATAGAGTTAGATACACAGGTCAACATAAAACTCACACAAGGTAGGATTAGATACACAGTTCAGCAGAGAGTATAACCACTAATTGAATTAGATACACAGCTCAGCAGACAGTATCACATATGATAAGAATGGATACACAGTTCAGCTGACAGTATCACACATGATAGGAATAGATACACAGTTCAGCAGACAGTATCACACATGATAGGATTAGATACACAGTTCAGCAGACAGTATCACACATGATAGGAATAGATACACAGTTCAGCAGACAGTATCACACATGATAGGATTAGATACGCAGTTTAGCAGACACTGTCACCCAGAATAGGATTAGATACACAGTTCAGCAGACAGTATCACACAGGATAGGATTAGATACACAACTCTGCAAACTGTATCGCACATGATAGGATTAGATACACAGCTTAGCAGATGCTGTCACCCAGAATAGGATTAGATACAGAGTTCAGCAAACAGTATCACACATGATCGGATTAGATACGCAGTTTAGCAGACAGTATCACACATGATAGGATTAGATACACAACTCTGCAAACAGTATCACACATGATAGGATTAGATACACAACTCTGCAAACAGTATCACACATGATAGGATTAGATACACAGATATGCAGGCAGTATCACTCAAGATAGGATTAGATACACAGTTCAGCAGACAGTATCACACATGATAGGATTAGATACACAGCTCATCAGTTTCACACCTGATAGGATTAGATACGTAGTTTAGCAGACAGTCACCCAGAATAGGATTAGATACACAGTTCAGCAGACAGTATCACACATGATAGGATTAGATACACAGCTCAGCAGACAGTATCGCACATGATAGGATTAGATACGCAGTTTAGCAGACAGTATCACACATGATAGGATTAGATACGCAGTTTAGCAGACAGTCACCGTGAATAGGATTAGATACACAGTTCAGCAGACAGTATCACACATGATAGGATTAGATACACAACTCTGCAAACAGTATCACACATGATAGGATTAGATACGCAGTTTAGCAGACACTGTCACCCAGAATAGGATTAGATACACAGTCCAGCTGACAGTAACACACAATGTTTGGATACTCTATTTAGTTTTCCTTTTTTCTCATGTGTTTGACTTTAGTACATTAAATATTCTCAATAGATCTCACCACATTTAGCTTGGTCTGCCAATAAATATCTCACATCTGAGGCCAGCAGCTCTAAACAAAAGAAAAAGCAGCTGAGCAATCAGCTAAATGTGGAGCACTCACCGCCCAGTGGTTGTGACGTGTATTGCAGTTTTTTAGAGTTTAGTTACAATCTCACGATATCATGTTGTTTTGCTATCAGGACAAAACTGTCACATCTCTGAGTTTGGAGATAAGTTAAGTGTGGACGCATCTGTATGTAACAATGAGTTCTGAATTATGCCAACAAATTCTAAAGGAAAATGTCAGGACATCTGCTTGTGAGATGAATCTCAAGAAAACGTGGATCATGCAGCAAGACAACAATCCTAAGCACATACATTGTTTTACCAAAGAATGGTTAAAGAAGAATAAAGTTAAAGTTTTGAAATGGCCAAGTCAAAGTCCTGACCTTAATCAAATAGAAATGTTGTGGAAGGACCTAAAGCGAGCAGGACCCCACCAACATAACAGAGTTGGTGCTGTTTTGTACAGAGAAATTGGCTAAAATTCCTCCAAGCCGAGGTGCAGAACTAATCGTGAATTCTTTGAAACAGTTGCAGTTATTGCTGCACAAGGGGGTCACACCAGATGCCAACAGCAAATGTTCAAATACTTTTTCCACTCACAGATATGGTATTGAATCGCTTTCCTCATTATGTAAATGACCAAGTCTAATATTTATTCATTCATTTGATTATCTTTATTTTTAGAACTTGTAGGGAACTCAAATGTAATTTTAGGCCAAATTTCTGCAGAAATACACAAAACTGTGTAAAAAAACTTAAAAGGGTTGTGTCACTTCAGCAAGTGACATTTATCATGTAGAGAAAGTTAATACAAGCCATTGCTTCCTTTGCTGGCTGGATTAATTTTTCCATCATATTTTCCATTGCTTGTTTTCATTGTTACGACCACCCTGCAATCCACCAGTGGTCGCCGTGCTTGCATACTGTAGGAAAAGGTGCTAGTCTCTGTGGTGGTCGAGACCATGGGAGCGCACAAGTGTACAAAGAACAGCCAACGCTGATGGATTGTAGGGTGGTTGTTACCTGGGAAACGATCAGTGTGTAATGTGATGGAAAAATGAATTCAGCCAGCAAAGGAAGCAATATGGAGGTGTCTTTCTTCAGTTCAGCTGGCTCGGTTGCCTCGGGTAGCACCAAATCTTGAAGATCTGCCTGCAGCATATCACACCTATGCCAACGTCTTTGATAAGAAGGAGGCTGAGACGTTACCTCCACATAGGCCCTATGACTGTCCTATTGACCTGGTTCTGGGTTCTTCGCCTCCTCGTGGTCGTATTTATTAGTGTTGAGCGAGCATGCTTGGCTGAATACTGTATTCAGTCGAGCATGGCGGCGCTCGGGACCACGCGGTGTTCGCGCCATGCTCGAGTCCCCTCCCCGCACATTTCTTGACTGCTACGCAGCCAATCAGCGTGCGGTGAGGTACTGGCATTCACTGTAATGCCGTAGCCATGTTGGCCGGGAATGGCTGGCCGGGAATGCGTTATCGGGTGCTATTTTTTCTGCCGCTAATCAAGGTGACATTACCTGTGTTGCGTCTGCATTATAACGTGACTGTATCCTATATACCTGACATCCGTTGCTATTTTTTCTGCCGTTAACCAAGGCGACATTACCAGTGTTTCCTGTGCATTATAACGTTACTATATCCAATATACCTGACATCCGTTTCTATTTTTTCTGCCGTTAATCAAGGTGACATTACCTGTGTTGCGTGTGCATTATAACGTTACTATATCCTATATACCTGACATCCTTTGTTATTTTTTCTGCCGTTAATCAAGGCGACATTACCTGTGTTGCGTGTGCATTATAACGTTACTATATCCTATATACCTGACATCCTTTGCTATTTTTTCTGCCGTTAATCAAGGCAACATTACCTGTGTTGCATCTGCATTATAATGTTACTATATCCAATATACCTGACATCCGTTTCTATTTTTTCTGCCGTTAATCAAGGCGACATTACCCATGTTGCGTGTGCATTATAACGTTACTATATCCAATATACCTGACATCCGTTTCTATTTTTTCTGCCGTTAATCAAGGCGACATTACCTGTGTTGTGTGTGCATTATAACGTTACTGTATCCTATATACCTGACATCCATTGCTATTTTTTCTGCTCATACACTTAAAAAAAATCTGCGCTACTGTACTTGTGACAAACTTGCATATATAACATTTAATATGCGCAAGGCGAGCAGTAAGGGACAGGGAAGTGGACGTGCTGCTGATGGTGCACACAGAGGCCATGGTTCTGGGCACGGTGAAACTGTGCCTGCTGGCAGAGCCCAAGAAACAAAGTCATCCAAAACTCCTAGCTTAATGTCACAGTTTGCAGGGCGGCGCAAGACACCACTCTTGATGCCAGACCAGTGCGACCAGGTAGTCGGTTGGATTGCAGCAGATAATGCTTCCAGTTGGTTAAGCACTACCCTCTCTTCCACAAAGTCTAGTCTCAGTAGCCAAGAGTCTGGTCAACCACATCCTCACCCTGATCCTCCTTCCTCCTACCATGCAGAGTCTGGGCAAATAAGTGATCCCATATTCCGAGGAGCTTTTTTCATCGCCGTTGCTTGATTTGGGCTTCTTGCCAAGCCCACTTGAAGAGGGACAGGAGCAAACTCATGAGCATCTACAGTCTAAAGAACCAGGCTGAGCTGTGGTTCTCACCAGTCAACCTACAGCCAGGCATGGTTATGTCTGATAACGGCCGCAACTTGGTGGTGGCTTTGGAGCTCGGCAACCTCACACACATACCATGCCTGGCCCATGTCTTCAACTTAGTGGTTCAGCTGTTTCTCAAAACCTACCCCAACTTGCCTCAGCTACTGGTGAAGGTACGCCACCTCTGTGCCCATTTACAAAAGTCATCTACAGCTTCATCCGGCCTGGCAACGCTGCAGCAGCGCTTGCGCTTGCCAGCTCACCGACTGCTGTGCGACCTGAGCGCGCGCTGGAATTCCACCTTCCACATGTTGGGCAGGCTTTGTGAGCAGCAGAGGGCAGTAGTGGAATACCAGCTGCAACACGGTCGATGCCTTTCCAGTCAGCTTCCGCTCTTCACAACCGAGGAGTGGGCATTGATGTCTGACCTCTGTGAGGTTTTTATGTAACTTTGATGAATCTACACAGATGGTGAGCGGCGATAATGCAATTATCAGCGTAACCATCCCACTTCTGTTTCTACTGAAACGCTCACAATAAAGGCGGACGCTTTGCGTGTGGAGGAGGTGGAAATGGGGGAAGGCCCTACACAGGGTGATAGCCAGACCACCCTCGGTTCGTCTTCTCAGCGCAAATTGGAGGAGGAGAAGCAGGAGACGGTTGCCACCCATACAGAGGGTAGTACCCATAGCACGTTTACACCATCTTCTCGGCGTGGATGGGTTGAAGAGGAGGAAGAGGACGAGGAGATTGAGAGTCATCCTCCTGGTGAGGAGAGTTGACACACAGGACTGACTTCATGCTATGCTGCCTTTCCCGTGACCCTCACGTTATACACATTTTAGCCAACACCAATTACTGGTTGTTCACCCTTCTTGACCCCCGCTACAAAGAGAACTTCTCATCTCTTATTCCTCTGGTGGAGAGGACAAGCAAAATGGTGCAATACCAGAAGTCCCTTGTATAAAAATTGCTCCAAAAATTTCCACTGGCGGCAGAGTACGTAGTTCCTTGGCCACCAGAGGAGGGGAAACGAGGGGAACACACAGCAGTTCCAACAAAGGCAGGGCAACACTCTCCAAGGCCTGGGACAGTTTCATGACACCCCGCCAGCACCCTCACCCTGATGAGCGGCCTAGTGTCACAAGGAGGGAAAAGTTTTGGAAGATGGTGAAGGAGTACCTAGCTGACTGTGTCAACGTCCTCAGCGATCCCTCTGTGCCTTATAATTATTGGGTGTCTAAGCTGGACATGTGGCACAAACTGGTGCTCTACACCTTGGAGGAGCTGGCCTGCCCTGCTGCCAGCGTTTTGTCGGAGCGGGTATTTAGTGCCGCTGGGGGCATAATAACTGATAAGCGCATCCGCCTGTCAACTGAAAATGCTGACAGGTTGATGCTTATCAAAATGAACAAGGCCTGGATTGCTCCTGACTTCTCTACCCCACCAGAGGAAAGCAGCTTAACATGAAGGAACCTTAAATGTGGCTTTTAGGGTGTATTGAATACACTGTATTCCCATGTACCCCTTCCTCTTCTTGTCCTCTTCCTGCTCATCCTCCATCATATGAAACTGCTTATTAGGCTGTCCTCGACGTTCACCAGCAGGGCCTGAACCATAATGTTTTAGACCGTCTGCTCACCAGCAGGCCCTGAACCATAATGTTTTAGACGGTCAGCTCACCAGCAGGCCCTGAACCATAATGTTTTAGACGGTCAGCTCACCAGCATGCCTTCAATCATAATATTTTAGACTGTCTGGTCACCAGCCAGCCCTGAACCATAATGTTTTACACGGTCACCTCACCAGCAGGCCCTCATCCATAGTGTTTTAGACGGTCTGTTCACCAGAAGGCCCTGAACCATAATGTTTTAGACGGTCAGCGCAGCAGCATGTCACCTATAATTTTTTAGACGGTCAGTTCACCAGCAGGCCCTGTACCATAATGTTTTAGATGGTCAGCTCACCAGCAGGCCCTGAACCATAATGTTTTAGACAGTCAGCTCACCAGCAGGCCCTAAACCATAATGTTTTAGATGGTCAGCTCACCAGCAGGCCCTCATCCATAATGTTTTAGATGGTCAGCTCACCAGCAGGCCCTCATCCATAATGTTTTAGATGGTCAGCTCACCAGCAGGCCCTCATCCATAGTGTTTTAGACGGTCTGTTCACCAGAAGGCCCTAAACCATAATGTTTTAGACGGTCAGCGCAGCAGCAGCATGTCACCTATAATTTTTTAGACGGTCAGTTCACCAGCAGGCCCTGTACCATAATGTTTTAGATGGTCAGCTCACCAGCAGGCCCTGAACCATAATGTTTTAGACAGTCAGCTCACCAGCAGGCCCTGAACCAAAATGTTTTAGACGGTCAGCTCACCAGCAGGCCCTGAACCATAATTTTTTCGACGGTCAGCGCAGCAGCAGCATGTCACCCATAATTTTTTAGACGGTCAGCTAAGCAGCAGCATGTCACCCATAGTTTTTTCGACGGTCAGTGCAGCAACAGCATGTCATCCGTAATTTTTTCAACGGTCAGCTCAGCAGCAGGACTTCACCCATAAGTTTTTAGACGGTCAGCTAAGCAGCGGGACCTCACCCATAATTTTTTAGACGGCCAGCTCAGCAGCAGCATGTCACCCATAATATTTTAGACGGTCAGCTCAGCAGCAGCACATCACCCCTATTGTTTTTGAGTGTCAGGAGCAGGCCATCAATCCTAATTTTTCAAGGGTGTGTCTGATGCCCTCCTTTATGTGTAATAAAAGGTGTTTTGGAGTGCCTGTTCCTTGTAATGTTTTGCAGCCCTTTCACTTTGTGCATAGGCTTTATGAGTGTAGGAGTCCCACGACATGAACAATTGTACCACAATGTGAATGAGGCCCTCCTTTATGTGATATACCGGTTGTATCGCAGTGCCTGTTCCTTGTAATTTTTGACAGCACTTGCGCTTTATGTACAAGTAAATATATGTTTCCTAACAATATTTCCTCTAAAATCGATGTTGTCATTCTGTAAAAGTGGCGTAATACTTGGACAACATCGTTCACAGCAGCAGCAAGATGCATCCAAACATCCTCCCCATGCTGTTCCCAAACCATTTCAGTGGTGTTTCCACCATTTTCTCAACTTTCCCTATGAACCAGACACCCTCCCCTCTTCAGAGCAGGGGGTGCCTGGTTTAATGCTCGGGTTCTCCCATTGACTTCCATTATACCACCTAGTGTTCGACCAGAGCACCCAAGCACCCGAGCATTACGGTGCTCGATTAACAATAGTATTTATCCCCTGTCACCAGCAGAGATGCTTCTCTCTGGCCATGCATTGATCGGTCTCAATAAAATAACAGTCAAGAACAAATACCCTCTTCCCCATAATCCATAATCCAGGGTTGTTTGACCGCCTCAGAGGAGCCAATATATTCTCAAAATTAGATCTGCGTGGGGCCTACAACTTGATCTGAATTCGTCAAGGGGATGAGTGGAAGATCATCTTCAACACCCGTGATGGTCACTATGGCTAAGCAATGCCTTGGCGATATTTCAAGAATTCGTCAGTGATATCTTCTGAGACTTATTCTATTCCTGTGTTGTGGTCTATCTTGACCAGAAACAGGTCCGCCTGGTCCTAAAAAGGCTTTGAGGGAATAATCTGTACGCCAAATCTGAAAAATGTATTTTTGAACAATCCTCTCTTCCATTTCTGGGGTACATAATATCTGATACTGGCCTGCAGATGGATCCTGAGAAGCTGTCCATGATTTTGAATTGGCCTCGTCCTTCTGGTTTAAAGGCAATTCAACGTTTCCTGGGGTTCACCAACTACTACCACCAGTTTGTGCCACACTTGTCTTCTTTGACAGCTACCATATGAGCCTTGACGGGCAAAGGGGCGAATCCCAAGAGTTGAACAGCTGAGGCTTTACGGCTCCAGTACTCCATTGTCCTGATGCCAGTAAGCAATTTTTTCTGGAGGTGGATGCATCGTCTATTGCAGCTGGGGCAGTGCTTTCACAAAAGTCTTCCTCAGGTAAGATGACAACCTGTGGCTTCTTCTCCAGGGCTTTCTCTGCTCCTGAGCACAACTACTCGATTGGGGACAGAGAGTTGTTAGCCATTAAGATGGCATTGGAGGAATGGCGGTACCTTCTGGAGGGAGCCAGTCATCCTGTGGTGATCTATACCGACCACAAGAACCTCACCTATCTGTAGTCTGCGCAGAGACTTAATCCTTGACAAGCTAGATGGTCCCTGTTCTTTTGTTCTTTCTTTTGTTTTGCCCGTTTTGATTTCGTTCTTTACTTTTGTGCTGCAGACAAGAACATCAAAGCAGATGCTCTCTTGAGATCCTTTGATTCTACCAACCAGAAAGAGAAGCCCCAACATATCATCGATCCGTTAAAATCTTTGTGTGCCCTGTCAAGCTATCCGAAATCCCATCTGGAAAGACGTGCTTGCAGAGTCTCTCAAAAAGCAGGTCTTGCTATGGGGACATTTATCTAAAGTGGCGGGTCATGCCAGTCAGTGAAAGACCTTTAGATTCATTGTGCAGTGGTAATGGTGACCATCCATGGGACAAGACATCCAAGAATTTGTCGCTGCTTGTCCTATTGACCTGGTTCCGGGTCCTTCGCTTCCCCATGGTCGTATTTATCCCCTGTCACCAGCAGAGACGCCAGCGCTGCTTTCTTCTTTGTGAATAAAAAAATATGTTTCTCTACGCATCAATTATAGGGGTCTCAAAAAATAACAGTCAAGAACAAATACCCTCTTCCCCATATTCCCGAGTTGTTTGACTGCCTCAGAGGAGCTAAGATTTTCTCCAAATTAGATCTGCGTGGGGCCTACAACTTGATCCGAATTTGTCAAGGGAATGAGTGGAAGACCGCCTTCAACACCCATGACAGTCACTATGAGTGTCTAGTGAGGCCCTTGTGCTAAACCAAAAAAAAAAAAAGTTTTCCCCATCAGTCTGCATTCAATACCCCATAATGATAAAGTGAAAAGAAAATTTAATTTCTTTTGCAAATTTAATAAAAAAAGGAAAAACTAAAATGTTACATGGATATAAGTATTCAGACCCTCTGCTATGCTAATTAAAATTTAGCTCGGGGGGGGGGGGGGTCATTTTTCTGTTGATCATCTTTGAGATGTTTCTACATCTTGATTGGAATCTACCTGTGGTAAATTCAGTTGAGTGGAAATGATTTTGAAACTTCTGTCTATATCAGGTCTCATAGATGCCATTGCATATTAGAGCAAACACAGTACCAAGCTTTGAGACAAAAAGGTTCCTGTAAAACTTACAGGCAGAGTTGTGTGAAGGTACAGATATGGGGAAAGGTATAAAATAAATTCTGCTCTACTAAAAGTGGCCTTCATAATAAGATGACTGGAACCATCAGGACTCTTCCTAGCGCTGTCTACACAACCAAACTAATTGATCAGGGGAGAAGGGCCTTGGTAAGAGAGGTGACCAAGAACCCAATAGTCACTGTGACTAAGCTCAAAAGATTCTGTGTGCAATTGGGAGAATTTTTCAGGTCAACCATGAGTGCAGCATTCCACTTCCAACAAGACAATATCCCTATGTGCAGACCAAGACAACACAAGAGTGGCTTAGGAATAACTCTGTGAATGCCCTTGAGCACCCAGAGTCCTGACTTGAACCCAATCAAATATTTCTGGAGAGAACTGAATATGGCTGTCTACTGTCACCATCCAACTTGACAGAGCTTGAGAGGATGTTCAGAGAAGAATGGCAGTAAATTCCTCAAATCCAGGTGGGCAAACCTTGTGGCATCATCATCAAGAAGACTGAAGGCTGTAATTGTATGGCCAGAGCTGCTTAAAGGGGTATTCCCATCTTAGACAATGGGGGCATATCGCTAGGATATGCCCCCATTGTCTTATAGGTGCGGGTCCCACTGCTGGGACCCGCATCTATATTGAGAACGAAGCGGGGGAGCTCTGAGCCTCAAGGACCCCAGGTTCCCTGGGGTCCGACCACCGCCAGGCGTTCCCCCCCCCCGCTGTGCTAATAGAAAGGAATGTGAGCACGCCGGGGTCCTCCAGGCTCAGAGCTCCCCCGCTTCGTTCTCAATATAGGTGCGGGTCCCAGCAGTGGGACCCGCACCTATAAGACAATGGGGCCATATCCTAGCGATATGCCCCCATTGTCTAAGATGGGAATATCCCTTTAAGTGGTGAGTAAAGAGACTGGATACTTATGTCAATGCAATATTTTAGTTTAGTTTTTATGAGGTATTGAGCACAGAATGATGGGGAAAAATAATAATAATTTTGTTACTTTTTTTACAAGGCTCAACATAACAAAATGTGAGAAAAGTGAAAGGGTCTTAAGACTTTCCAAGTGAACTGTACATTACGTTAAAAAGACTGCTTTAGAAATAATTGTACATCTGTGAACAATGATGAATTTAAAGCCTTCTGAAGACTAATTTTATATCAGGAGTGTTGAAATAATTTTTCTTTGAATTGTAAGCTGTAATTTAATGCTTGAAAGAAAGCTAATTGTATTTAATTATTAATTTGTAATAATGAACATCTTTGAAGTGTATTTAACATTTTTTTAAATTTTCTGTATTAAATGATTGAACTTTGGAATTGACTTTATGAACATGTTATTAAGGTAAATGTAGTGAAAAATGTTCTGCACATTACAAGAAACATATTAATGTTCAACATAGTCAGTGATGGAACTCCTAACCCCTTCCCAACCAAAGTGCTATGCAGGACAGGTCTTTAAAGATAGCACCCACGCAGAGGTACAGCAGGCACCATAGCCATTGTTTTAAACAGCAGACACCCAGGGCTAATGTATGTTATTGATGATAATGTTGATCACATACATTTAACTCAGATGCCATGGTAAAACATGAGCACAGTATCTGGGAGTGCAAAAACATGGAAGCATACGCTTCTGGGAATGTATCGCCTTCCCCTAGTGGAGATCATGGGAGCCAGAAGGTGAGTGTAGGAGCCTCAGTCCTTCTAAATGATATGAGGCTGCCACACATAAGTTCTTATAGAAACCCTGCAGGGCTCCATAGGAACACAGTGCAAAGACCCAAATGCATGAGATAATTCCTTGATAAAGTTCCCTATGGGAAGTATAAAAAAAAGTGTAAACAAATAAATAAATGTTTTTTAAAAATATAAATATATAAAAAATAAAATCACCACTTTTCCTCAAAAATCAAAATACATAAATTAAAAAATAAACATCATGGGCATTGCCCCATGCAAAAAAAGCTCATAGTATTAAAATATAAAAGTATTTATCCCATATGGCAAATGGTAAAAAAAAATGGCAAAATGGCCATTTCCCATTTTTTTGTTGCTTCATCTCCCACAAGAAATTGTATGGTATCAATGAAAAGTACAGATTAGATTGCCCTGCAGAAAAAATTAACCTTAATACAGCTCTGTACACATAAATACAAAACACTTATGGGGGCCAGAATATGGCAACGAAAAGAAATATAAAAATTTCAAGGTTTTTATTTTTTTAAGTATTAAAATGCAAGAAAATAATATACAAATGTGGTTTCACCATAATCATACGGACCTAGAGAATGAAAGTCAATTTTACCGCATGGGGAATGCCGTAAAAACCAATAAAACAGAATTGTAAGGTTTTTTTTTTTATTTCTACTGATTTGGAATTTTTTCCAACTCTCTACTACGTTGTATGCAATATTAAATTCTATTTGCCTCACATAAAATAAGCCCTCATATGGCTATATGAATGAAAAAAAAATAAATAAAAAGTTACTGCCCGGGAAAGGCAGGGAGTGAAAAATGAAAATGCAAAAACGCTCTGGGGGGGTGAAAGGCTTAAAGGGAATTAGTCACCAGGAAATTCACTTTTTTGGGGCTCATGAACATTTTTTGCAGGTCTGATGTGGACTAGAGATGAGCGAATCCTAAAAGATTCGGGGATTCGGTATTCGGCCCGAATCCCACCGCGGGATTCATGGATTCGGGCCGAATCACGAATCCCATTAAAGTCTATGGGAGACCCGAATCTTTTTGCAGGGGCCAAAGGTTCTGCACAGTCAAGTTTGCCCCAACATGTGAAAACCTCAGAAAATGATGGAAACACCTTGGAAATGCATAGGAAACACCAGGGGCAGCATGTAGGGATGCCTCTGAGGCTCCCTAAGGGCTCATTCAGACGTCCGTTTGGTGTTGTCTGTGTTTTGCGGATCCGCAATTTGCGGATCCGCAAAACACGGACAGCGGCCCATGTGCAGTCCGCAATTTGCGGAACGCACATGATAGAAATGCCTTTTCCTGTCCGTGGATCCAGACAAGAATAGGACATGTTCTATTTTTTTTCGGACCCACAGAACGGAAGTGCGGATGCGGACGGCATACAGTGTGCCGTCCGCATCTTTTGCGGCCCCATTGACTGTGAATGGGTCCGCACCTGGTCCGCAAATTGCGGATCAGATGTGGACGATTTTTGTGGACGTGTGAATGAGGCCTGAGGCTGATGCTGCAGGTCCCTACCTTATTTAAATTTAGGTCACATGTCACTGCCAGCCAATCACTGCTGGGGAGGTATAGGGGCTGTTATATCACAGCAAGCGTTCCCACAGGCTTCCCTTTGATGCTGATTGGCTGAAAAAACCGGGCATTTCAAATTGGCAGTGACTCACGAATCTTCACGAATCCGCGCTGCCTCGGGATGCCGAGACGAAGCGGGCAAGATTCGTGCGAATCCCGAATCTTGCCGCTCCGGCTCGCTCATCACTAATGTGGACACATTAACTTCAATGGGGCCGCAAAAGATGTGGACAACACAACTTGTGCTGTCCGCATCCATATGTCTGTTCCGTGGCCACACAAAGATATAGAACATGTCCTATTCTTGTCCGCATTACAGACAAGGATAGGGCTGTTCTATTATGGGCTGGACGTTCCGTCTGGTATCCATGGCTGGTATCCACATTATTCCAGTTATATCAAGTTATCCCCTTTTAACAGGAGTCCTAATGTTAGTCAAAATAAAAATGATATGTACTAATCCTGATTTAAAAAAAAACACATTTTTGGAAACAATATTCCATATAAGATGCTTTTTTCCCCCCAAAAGAGGATGAAGAGCGCAGGCGGAGAGGAGCGGAGAGTCCAGGAGCAGGAGAGGTGTTTTATTTATGTTATATGATCTGAGGCATGGGGGTTGACATAAAAGGCATGGGGGCTGCCAAAAGAAGCATGGGGGCTGCCAAAAGAGGCATGGGGCTGACATTAGAGGCATGGGGGCTGACATGAGAGGTAATTGGGGTCTGATTGGGGTCTTATTAACATTGGGAGTCTGATTGGGGCTGTTAGATGAGATTTGATTAGCATTGGGAGTCTGATTGTCGGTCTGACCTGAGGTCTAATAAAAAATATCTTTTTATTGTCCTCCTGTAAAACCTAGGTGCATCTTATGGGCCGGTGTGTCTTATAGGGTGAAAAATACGGTAACAATGATGCACTAAATTGGTAGCATTTCTGCAGTGTCTCTTAGCCTTCTTTTACATCTCAGTAAATAGCAGAAGTGTTCTATCTGTATTTTCTATGGACAGCTCCCAGATCCATTGATTTTAATGTGTTTATTTAAACATCCTTGTTTGGAAAAGCAATGGAGACATGCACTACTTTGTTTAATGATGTGAACCAAATATGCCCATTGAAGTATATGGCAGCA
Source organism: Rhinella marina (assembly GCA_900303285.1). Classification (NCBI taxonomy): domain Eukaryota; kingdom Metazoa; phylum Chordata; class Amphibia; order Anura; family Bufonidae; genus Rhinella; species Rhinella marina. Next base: position 25,650 of record ONZH01012701.1, read on the forward strand.
TGCCTGTTCTGTCAGATGTTTTCACTAACCATTGGTAGGAGATGCTCTGGAAATATCAGTACACATACAATATGAATGATACTCAAAGGTAATATTTAAAGAAACATGGGTGAGTAAGAGTACAGATTCACCATCTGGGACCACCACCAGCAAACTCTAAGTCTGCTACCAATCTCCTTTAGCCACTGATAAGGATAGCTCTCAAAGCCACAAAGTTTGTTTCTCTGCTCCAAATTAAATTAATTCTAGGATTTAACATGCATGGAAGAAACAACACTGACACCTGGTAGGGTCAAAGAGGTTCTTGTTTATTAGAGGAGGATACAAGGGTTATATACCCCAGGGAGGGGTGAATCCTCTCCTGAGGGTTAGGATATATTTATTAGTTAGTAATTAGAGATGAGCGAGTAGTGTTCGATCGAGCCGGTATTCGATCGAATACTACGCTATTCGGCATACTCGATTTCAATCGAGTATAACGGCGATGGCGCACTTAGAATTCGTTTCCCATCCCACCTTACCTGGCGCTCTTTTTCCACCAATCACCATGCAGGGGGGGTATGACAGGCCCGCGGAGCACGCTGGCAGCGCGAAAACGGCGTCTACATGGATTGGCTGGAAAAACCATGTGACCTCGAATATTAAAAACTCAGCTCTTCCTGCTCGTTCGCATATGCTGCGTGAACTTAGTCAGGGACAGAGGCTGGAGAAGGGACAGATAGGTTTCAGCTGTTGGACAGGCAGGAGCGTGATTAAAAGCCCTTATCAGAGCTACTATAGTGCAGTACAGTGATAGCTTTACTACAATATACACTCTGCAGAGAACGGCTGCTGTATTCAGGGATAGCTGCTGGAGTAGGGACAGAGAGAGGCATTAGTGGTGTATTAGGTGCTCTGCTACATACAAAACTATATTTGGCACTACTGTTCTGCGTTCTTTTTGGCTGCAAAACCCTGTTATATACCTAGTGTGTATATGCACCATCTGATCTGGCAGTATACGGCTGTGAATTTTTTTTTTTTTTTTAAATACAGTTTATTTGGCTCTAGTGTTCTGGGTTCTGTGTGCCTGCAATACCCTTTTTGTATACCAGGTGTAAATACCCACCGTCTGACCTGTTAGTACACGGCTGTGTACCTAGAAATAAAAAAAAAAAAAGGCCTTTTCTTTGGCACCTGTACTGTGCGTTCTCTTGCAAAATAATTTTATATACGTAGTGTTCATACACACCGCCTGATCTGTTAGTACACGGCTGTGTACCTAGAAATATAAAAAAAAAAAAGCCTTTTCATTGGCACCTGTACATTGCGTTCTCTTGCAAAATAATTGTATATACGTGGTGTTAATACCCACCGTCTGAACTGTTAGTACACGGCTGTGTACCTAGAAATATAAAAAAATAGGCCTTTTCATTGGCACCTGTACTGTGCGTTCTCTTGCAAAATAATTTTATATACGTAGTGTTCATACACACCGTCTGATCTGTTAGTACACGGCTGTGTACCTAGAAATATTTTTAAAAAAAGCCTTTTCATTGGCACCTGTACTTTGCGTTCTCTTGCAAAATAATTGTATATACGTGGTGTTAATACACACCGTCTGATCTGTTAGTACACGGCTGTGTACCTAGAAATAAAAAAAAAAGGCCTTTTCTTTGGCACCTGTACTGTGCGTTCTCTTGCAAAATAATTTTATATACGTGGTGTTAATACCCACCGTCTGATCTGTTAGTACACGGCTGTGTACCTAGAAATATAAAAAAAATAGGCCTTTTAATTGGCACCTGTACTGTGCGTTCTCTTGCAAAATAATTTTATATACGTGGTGTTAATACCCACCGTCTGATCTGTTAGTACACGGCTGTGTACCTAGAAATATAAAAAAAATAGGCCTTTTCATTGGCACCTGTACTGTGCGTTCTCTTGCAAAATAATTTTATATACGTGGTGTTAATACCCACCGTCTGATCTGTTAGTACACGGCTGTGTACCTAGAAATATAAAAAAAAAAAAAAAGCCTTTTCATTGGCACCTGTACTTTGCGTTCTCTTGCAAAATAATTGTATATACGTGGTGTTAATACACACCGTCTGAACTGTTAGTACATAGCCGTGAAGGCAAAATATTGTAACAAAAAAAAAATAAAATGCGGAGGGGGGCTAGCGGAATCGGACGTGGACGAGAACGAGGAAGGGGGCGCGGAAATGCTGTTGGTGGCCTTGTTGAAGCCAGTGGGGATACAATGCGTGCTGGTGAGGGTCAGTCAGGATCCCACTCATCCAGAATCCCTGACTTTATGGGACAGTTAAGCAGGGGGTGGGTTACACCGCTGTTGAGGCCTGAGCAGGTTGAACAGGTGGTGCAATGGATAGCCAATAGCGCTTCCACACAGTTGTCCACCAGCCAGTCATCCACACAGTCTCACTCTGACCCTCCTTCCTCCACACCTGGCCAACAGAGTCATCCCACCATTGACCCCTCCCAGGAGCTCTTTTCGGGTCCTTTTTCAGATGTGCCGGAAGAATCCCAGGAGCTAGCAGAGGAATTTGTTTGTAGTGATGCCCAAACAATTGAGTATTCGCCATCTCCTGCTGATGTGGACCCTGAACCAGCATCTCTTATCATGAGCGATGATGATGATGAGACGCAGTTGCCATCAAGGGAGGCTGTTGGAATGTCCAGTGGGCAGGAGGAGGAGCAGAGTGAGGAAGTGAAAGAGGAGGTGGTGGATGACGAAATGACCGACCCCACTTGGCCAGGGGTGATGTCCAGCGGGGAAAGCAGTGGAGAGGTGGTGGTCTGCGCAGCACCGAAAAAGGCAGCAAGAGGCAGAGGGATGTCCAGAGGCAGAGGGATGTCCAGAGGCAGAGGGATGTCCACAGGCAGAGGACAGTCCAGACAGAGAAGTGAGGCCACAGCCAGCAGGGCCGAAGCTGTTCCCGGCAGCAGGCAGTCGCGTGAAGCTCCCCCATCGAGGCCTCGTACTTCTGTGGTGTGGAGATTTTTTAATGTTTGTGCGGATGACAAACTGAGCGCGGTTTGCACACTCTGCCACTCAAAACTGAGTAGGGGCTCTGAGAAGAGCAATCTGACCACCTCAGCCATGCGGCGTCACTTGGAAGTCAAGCACTGGGCTGAGTGGGAGAGAGCAAACGCAATACAACCTGCGCAAGGTCTTCCTGCCACTGCCTCTTCCCCTTTGTTGTGTGCTGCCACTGCGGTCCAGACCTCCAGCCAGGACACCTCCACATCTGCCTCTGCCTCGGCTAATTTGGGGCCTTCTCCTTCAGCCTCCCCTTCCCCTGCATCTTCGCCTGCACCTTCACACTCCTCGTCCCATCAACTGTCCATCTCGCAGGCGTTCGACCGCAGGCGGAAGTACGTCTCGAGTCACCCCCAAGCCCAAGCCTTAAACTGCCACATCTCCAAACTGCTGGCCCTGGAGATGTTGCCGTTTAGGCTTGTGGAGACGCAGGCCTTCCGCGACCTGATGGCGGCTGCCGCACCTCGCTATTCCGTCCCCAGCCGCCACTACTTTTCCCGGAGTGCCGTCCCCGCCCTGCACCAGCACGTGTCGCGTAACATCAGGCGGGCCCTGAGGTACGCAGTCAGCGCAAAGGTCCACTTGACCACCGACTCGTGGACAAGCGCTTGTGGCCAGGGAAGCTACATCTCTTTGACGGCACAATGGGTGAATGTAGTGGAAGCGGGGACGGGGTCGCAAACAGAGACGGCCTACCTACCACCCCCGCCCACGATTGCCAGCATGGGTTCTGATAAACCCCCCTCCTCCTCCTCCTCTGCCTTAACATCGCCCTCAGCCGCTAGCTGGAAGCGTTGCAGCACTGGCGCGGGGAGACGTCAGCAGGCGGTGCTTAAGCTCATCAGCTTGGGTGACAGGAAGCACAGCGCCCCAGAGGTGAGGGACGCCATATTGCAGCAGACGGAGATGTGGCTGTCGCCGCTGCAGCTAGGACCAGGCATGGTCGTGTGCGATAACGGCCGTAACCTGGTGGCGGCTCTGGAGCTTGCCGAACTCAATCACGTACCATGCCTGGCCCACGTTTTTAATCTGGTAGTCCAAAAATTTCTAAAGACCTACCCCAACCTGGCAGAGCTACTGGTGAAAGTGCGGCGCTTGTGTGCTCACTTTCGGAAGTCAACTGTAGCTGCTGCTAGCTTAAAAAAACTCCAGCAACGCCTCCATTTGCCTGAACATCGGCTGTTGTGCGACCTGCCCACTCGCTGGAATTCCACCTATTCCATGTTGGCCAGGGTGTGTGAGCAGCAGAGAGCATTGATGGAGTACCAGATTATGAATCCACGCGTGCCTCCAACTCAGCTCCCTCAGTTTGCCAACCACAAAATGAACAGCAAGTGGATTGACCCGGACTTTGCTTCTCCAACAGTGGAAAGCAGCCAAAAGTGAAGTGCCATCTGTATGAAGTGCCATTTCCTCCTCCACCTCCTCCTCCTCCTCCTTTACCGCCTTAGAATTGCTCCGTAAAAAAAAATATATATATATTTATGGCTCACCTCTTGGGCCTACAAACAATTTTTAAGAGGTCTCACCTCTTGGGCCTCCACATAATTTTTAAGAGTTTCACCTCTTGGGCCTCCACATAATTTTTAAGAGGTCTCACCTCTTGGGCCTACAAACAATTTTTATTATGGCTCACCTCTTGGGCCTTAATACAATTGTTAAGAGGTCTCACCTCTTGGGCCTACAAACAATTTTTAAGAGGTCTCACCTCTTTGGCCTCCACATAATTTTTAAGAGGTCTCACCTCTTGGGCCTACAAACAATTTTTCTCATGCCTCACCTCTTCAGCCTACAAACAATTTTAAGAGGTCTCACCTCTTGGGCCTACAAACAATTTTTATTATGGCTCACCTCTTGGCGCCTTAATACAATTTTTAAGAGGTCTCACCTCTTTGGCCTCCACTTAATTTTTTCGAGGGCTCAACCTCTTGGGCCTCCATATAATTTTTTCGAGGGCTCACCTCAAGCTAACTTTGCGCACTCATTAAAATATTTTCACAACAAGGACCTAAGAGCCCTCGATGGGAGAGCTTTGTGTGGGGGCCTGTTATAGGAAGAGATGCGGCCCTGCGGGCTCTAGCCTGCCTTCTCCATGAGCCTCTGGCCAGCCCACGGCCTCTTCCTGCCTTTTGCGGTCCTACGCATCCCTCAACATCCCCACTGCTTTACCTGCTAGACATGACACTGGGCCAGGTCGGGTTACTGACTTCGTCATACTCAACCACCTCCTCTTACACTGCCTCACTTTGCTCCAACAGCCTCCCTTGCTGGCAACTGTGTCTCATCATCATCCCTAATCATTTTACACTTTAGTGCCCGTTCCACACCACCATCAGCTAGAGATGGAGCTTGCTCCAGTGTTTGGGCATCAGAACAAACAAAATCCTCAGATAGCTCCTGCGATTCTTGCATGGGTGGGAACACTGGGTTGATAACATTGGGCAGGGTGGGAGGAAGGAGGGTCAGAGTGAGGTCCCTGCAGTTTCTGCAGGCTATCGACGAGACTGGACTTTGTGGACTTGACTGAGTGGTGGACAGATTTAAAAGGAGAATCTAGAAGGAGAAGGAGGGGTTTGCCGAGCTGTCTGTAAGGGTTGCGGAAATCCAGACAGAACCAAGGCCCAAAACTTGGGTGGGGGTAGCAGGTTTGCCCGTCCCCGCCTCCACAACATTCACCCAGTGTGCCATCAGGGAGATGTAGCATCCCCGGCCTCAAACCAAAGTGTTGGTGGTCAAATGGCCTTTTGCAGTAACCGTGTTACTCGGGCATGGATGATGTTTTGGGACATGTGCCTGGGCAAGGCAGGGATGGCACAGAGGGAAAAATAGTGATGGCTTGATTGCTTTCCCCCTTGCCTATGCCATCTGTGGTTGTCATAGGCAACATGATTTTAAGGGGTGCAGAATTTTATCTTCTTTTTTGTCTAGTTTGGCTTGGGGTCCATGGCAATGTAGAGGAAAGAAGGTTTCCTTGTATGGTCTCACTTTACAGAGAGGTTACATTGTCTTTGGAGTGTATTGTTGAGAGGCTGTGATAGTGGCGTAATAGTGCGACTTGGGCGCGTTATATGCACCCAGACATGCTTCCCCTGCTGTCCCAGTTGCATTCCAGCAGTGTTGGCATCCTTTTCTGAGGTTTCAGGGTGGTCTTGGTGACCTCCAAGTGGTCGAATTGAGATTTCCAAGTGGCAAGCATTTTTTTCCCATAGACTTTAATGGGATTCGATATTCGGTCGAATAGTCGAATTTCGCGGTCTATTCGAATCGAATTTCGAACTTTCGAATATTTCACTACTCGCTCATCTCTATTAGTAATGCAAAATAAACTTTCACTTCTGCGCATCTAGTCTAGCTAAAGAATGTAAACTACAGATAAGAGCAGGAGTGGTCCCGGAGCCGACGCCATCTTGTAATGGCTTCACTTCTTCAGTCTTCACATCCATGACAGTTCCCCCTTTGAAGCCATTTCAAACATGGTGTTGTCTATCCCTAATCTAAGTGGGCCTAAAAATCTGTCCCATTGTGCCTGCATCCTCTTCACCAGTTAGAAGACAATCTATCTCTAATAAATAGACCCCCTCTTAGTGGACTTTCACAAAGGAAAGTCAGATTCTAACTCTGGCCTTAACATGGGCTTCACTGGAACTTCATGGGGGACTTCTTCGCTGACATCCATCTGGTAGTCTTCTCCTTCTTCCGCTGTGGGTCAGGAATCCTCTGGGTGCACAGGACCACTCACACTAAGCTACTTTAAGCAAGGATTATGTGAAGGATTATGTGAATATTTGTTTAAGCTAAGCGAAGATTGTGAATTTTGGATATATGTTAAAGCTATGCATCACTTCTTTTTAAGGTTAGTTGTCGGGCTTATCAACCATTGAAACACAGAGTCCCAAGGAATCTTTACTCCCGCCTCATAGCACTGTAATTGAGGGGGGGCTGATGTCATCCAAGGGCACATGAATCTCCTTCCCGATGTCATCATATGGTTCTGTCATGATCATCTCTGGGATGGAATTCTCCACTTTATCAACAGTTTCCTAGCACAAGGGATTACACTAGAGATGAGCGAACGTGCTCGTGATGAGCACTGTAGCGCTCGGCTCCCCTGCGCTCGCATGGGCGCAGGCATCCGGATCCGTCCTCCTCACCCGACGGATCCGGATGCCAGAGCCGAGCGCTACAGTGCTCGTTACGAGCACGTTCGCTCATCTCTAGATTACACAACAAACAGAGCAAGCATTATTTCAGGCTTATCAAAATGACAACTTCTAACTGGGCCAGAGATTTTCTCCAGTCTTTCAGCCAGTCAAACCAGGCATCCCATGGATCACTGATGCCCAAGTTCCTTTTCAACTCCTCAGATAAAGATTTGAGTCCTTTCAGGGCATTCATCACTTGTCCATCTGGTCCTAGGTTATCTGGAATAAGAGTACAACTAGTATCTCCTATCATCTTACATACTCCACCTTTCTCTGCCAGAAGAATATCCAATGCCATTCTGTTCTGGAATGGATACTTGTGGGACCCAACTGTTCCACAATCCCTTTCAGGGCATCTCTGGAGTAGTTCACAAATCTCTGCTGATTATAATAGATGTAATTAATCCAATCTACATTTTTGTTGATGGTGATAGTGGGAATAAGTGACTCAAATCCCGCTACCACCTGATCTTTTGCTTTGAACTCATTGGGAACCCCCTTGGGACTCCTATGGCTTCTATAAATACATGTGTGTCCAAGCTCTCCGCTGGCTTTCCTTTGAGCTTCACTGATGTGCTTGGGGTTAACATCACTTGTAATGGACCATCAAACCAGGGTTTGAGGACTGTTTTACTATGTCTTTTTTCCACCCAATCCCCAGACACAGGTGGGTGGGTCCCTGGTACCTTATCAGGAGCCGATCCAGAAGTGAAGCAAAAACTCGAGAATGTGTTTTAGTCAAATGCTTGTGCAAACTGATCACATAATCTGTCAGACAACCATGTTGCATCTGGAGCTGCTATGGGAAATACAATCCTGTCCTAGGGACTGACCCCAAAAAGGACCTCAAAGGGACTAAGGCCTGTCTTACGGTTAAGGGTATATCTTACTGAAAAGAGGGCTAACAGCAGGCACTCTGTCCATGGCTTATCAATCTATGCCATGGCTTTTTGAATCTTTAGCTTTAGTGTCCCGTTCAGTTCTTTCCTACCCTACCTCTGCTTTGTGGATGGTACAAAGCACTTCAGGCTTGTCTTACACCAAAAACCTTAATCATCTCTTGCATCACTTAACCTATGAAGACCTGTGTCACCTTCAATGGTCTCTGGTACCTCATACCTGCATACAACTTCAGCCATAATCTTCTTTGCTGTGGTCTAGGCTGTGACCTTAGCTACCGGGTATACTTCTGGCCATCCTGAAAACAAGTCATCACACATTTATGCATACTTATACATGTCCACCTTGGGTAGTTGAATGTAGTGTGCAAGCGTTGAAATGGATACAAGGGGTGAAGTGTGTGTTTCTTAGGTACCATAACTGTCTGACCCACGTTTGTTCGGGGCATCACTTCATACATCCTTTAGTATATCTGGCTGCTACAGTGCTGAACCCTGGGGTGTACCATGCACTATGTACTAAATCACACAGCAGTTTTTGACTGTTGCGTCACTCCATGGGTTGCCTGTGCCATTGTGGGTTAAAGAGACCTGGGAAGGCAGAGTTTTCCTTGAAACTGTATTAGTCCCTCCTGTGCAGGCCCCCCTTTTGAAACCCACTGGTCCCTTTCCTCCTTCCCCGCCTGGTTCTGTAAGGTGTTAAGAACTTCCAGGGAGACAGGAGGAGTTATTTCAGGGACCTGAGCTGTGGCCACTAAGGCAGGGGTCTGCTTAGGCAATTTGGCAGCCAATTTTTGCCACCTGATCTGCCTTGGCTTTTCCCTTCGCCTCCTCTGTGTCTGTTTCACAGTGGCCTTTCGTTCTTATCACTGCCACTCAAGTTGGCAACATGAGGGGTTCCATCAGAGACCTCACCACTTCCCAATTTTTGATGGATTTACGTGAAGGGGTCATGAAGTCTCTGGCTTTCCAAATGGGCCCATAGTCATGGGCTCAAAGGCATACCTGGAATCAGTGTAAATGTTGTGTAAACATTGTAAAGCTGTTTTTCCCTCTGCATATCTGCAAACCATCTCCAGAATCTCTGGCCTCTCTTCTTCGGCTGACATGTGTGGTGGTAAGGACTCTACTTTTAGTGTCATATTTAGTCACCACTGCTCAACCTGTGTAGTACCTGCCATCCTGGCATACCTCGATCCATCCACAAAAAGCACATGATCTGAATTATCTAATGGCTGACTTACCATATCCCACTGTCTCTTGTGACATCATCTGCAAACAGTCATGAGGTGCCCTAATTCTACCCTCCCCTCTTGCTCCAGAGGCAACAGGGTGGCTGGATTCAAAGTATTACACCTTTGGATACTAACATTGTCAGGCAACAAAATGGAACACTGCATTCTCAAAAGGCGGGCATCAAAACGATTTTTGAGTTAGACCTGTGTGAGGATAAATGTAATATCATGAGGAACAGGCACGGTCACTTTGTGGTTCAGAACTATCTCAGAGCTTTTATCAAGCATGGCTTGTACAACTGCTAAAGCTCTGATGTAGAAAGGGGCACCTCTGGCCACAGGGTCAATTTGGGCTGAATAATATGCCACTGGGCGTTGTTGCTGGCCATACAGTTAAAGTGAGGACTGCTGAGGCAGGGCCATTCACTTCTATATATTACAATCTAAATGTGATAATCTGGCCCAGTGCGGGGGAGCACAAATTTACCAGCTTTAGGGAATAAAAATCATCTACTACTTAATCTGTAAAGTGGAAGGGACTAGAGGACAAACAATCATAAAGAGGCTGCATTAAACTTGCATGTCCAAGGTCTGCAATAAGAAACAAGGCCCAAAAATGTCCTCAGTGCATTCACATTTCTGGGCAAAGAGGTGTCCTCCACAGACTTCTTTCATTCAGGGGTGAGATGTTTCACCCCAGGAAGGTAACAGTAATATAGCAAAACTGAGGTTTTGTTTTTGACACCTTGCAGCCATGATCAGCCAAAAGGGACAAGAGTGACAGGGAAACCTGTACACTAGGGATGAGCGAACCGAACCGTAACGAACCAGATTCGTTACGAACTTTCCCAAAAGTTCGGTTCGTCACCGAACCGAATTTTGAGAAAGTTCGTAACGAATCTGGTTAAAATAACGGCGACGCAAAATATACACATATTTGAGAATGTACGCTAATGCATATGAATTCATAAAATGCATACACATTAGCGAACATTCTCAAATATGCGTATATTTAGGGTATGGACTATGCCATATTCCATACCCTAAATATACGCATATTTGAGAATGTTCACTAATGTGTACACGCATTTTATGAATTCATACGCATTAGCGTACACATTAGTGTACATTCTCAAATATGCATATATTTTGCCTCGCCGTTATTTTGAGCGAACCGTAACGAACCAGATTCGGAACGAATCTGGTAAAAAAAAAACCTGTACTTTTTTCACAGAATAGACCAGGATACAAGGGATTATTATTCCTATAATCCCTTGTATCCTGGTTTTCTGTGAAAAACAAGATGTGTGACGTCACCCCACAGCCCCGGAAGTGCCTGAGCGCGCCGACATTTTGTCAGTGCGTCTTCAGACATCAGAGAGAGAGGAGCTCCATAGATAGAGAGGGAAAAGAGATAGATAGATAGATAGATAGATAGATAGATAGATAGATAGATAGTCAAACAAGTAGATAGATACAGGGAGAGATAGAGAAGAAATAGAAAGGGTTAGTGAGAGAAGCAGGAGAGAGGAAGAGAAAGCTAGATATAGAAGATAAGGTGATAGATAGGGAAAGAGGCTGAGAAATCAAGAGATAGGTAGAGATAGGGAGAGAGAGGCCTCTAAATAAAAAAATAGGGAGATCTAGGGAGAGACAGGTAGATAAAAAAAGAAATAGAGAAAAGAGTCAGGACAGGTAGCATTCCTGTCCCGTGAACGATAGTACACGATACACGTTGCTGCCATCAACCCCGTTTAGCCGCAGCAAAGTAAAAAAGTAAAAAAAAAAAGTTATAAAAAAAGGTTAAAAAAAAAAGTTATAAAAAAATGTTTAAAAAAAAGTTATAAAAAAAGTTAAAAAAATAAAAAAGTAAAAAATTAAATAATTTCATTTTCCCCCACCCAAATAAAAATATGTCCAAGCGTCCTACTACCAGCACTTCCCAGGCAAGGAGTGCAACAGCAGGCGGTGAGGGTAGGAGAAGTGGCAGCACCAGGCCCGGTGGCAGCCGGGGTAACAGGAGTGGCAGCAGGGTGCAGCTACCCCTGACGGCCACTGGTCAAGTAAGAACCACACAGCCAGCGGTTCTAGATTGGCTTACCCAATCCTCCAGTTCCACCACCCAAAGCTCCCAAACGAGGAGTCAAGCATCGGCGGGATCATCCGACACCACCCTTACATGGGACGGTCAGCGAGAGTCCTCTGCCCCGTCCCCTGTTATTAGAATGCCACTCTACTTTGGGGCATCTTCTGCCAGGGAACTCTTTGCAAACCTTGGTGACTCATTGGGACTCTCAGTGTCCAAGACAGTGCACCTGAGTGCTGATGTCTGGTCCTCAAATTATGGACAAGGGCAGTACATGTCTGTTACTGCCCATTGGGTCAACATCCTCCCAGAAGACCATCAGGAAGTTGGCCCATTCTTGCCACTGTCACCTCCATGGTGCTTTAGGGGGCCAGCAGTGGGAAGCACAGGTTCTGCCTCCACCACCTTGCAAACATCCGCCGCTTCTACTGCAGTCCAACCTGCCCCAGTGTCTTACCACCGATGTCAGGCCCGGCGCTCTCAGGCTGCCCTCCATTTGGTGAGCCTGGGTGAAAGGAGACACAGTGGGCAGGAGCTCCTCCGGACCATCAGGGAGGAGATAGATGAATGGCTGACCCCACGTCAACTAACGGTGGGAAGTGTGGTAGCAGACAATGGGAGGAACATTGTCTCTGCAGTGCAGCAGGGAGGGCTGAGTCATACACCTTGTATGGCACATGTGATAAACCTCATAGTGCACAGGTTTCTTCGATCATTTCCTGCACTACAAGACCTTATGAGGATGTCACGCAGAGTGTGCAAACACTTCAGCCACTCCTACACTGCAAGGAACACCCTGCTCAGGATCCAGAGACAGCGCAGTCTGCCCCAACATCGGCTAATCTGCGACGTGCCAACACGCCGGAATTCTGCCCTCCATATGCTGGACCGCCTGTACGAGCAAAGGTCAGCCGTTACAGACTACCTCATGGGGCAATCAGGCAGCTTCACGCCACACTGCGACTTCCAAGTCACACACTGGCAGATGATGCGGGAAGTCTGCCAATTGTTGATCCCTTTTGAGGACGCGACTTTGTTTGTGAGCAGGCTTGACTATGGGATCAACGACATCATCCCACTCGTCCATGTTCTGGAAAGTGCGCTGAAAACCATCATCAGCGAGGATTCCCAGGCCACCACTCCAAGGCTGAACATCGCCTTGAGCCCAGAGATGGATGAAATGCAGATGGAGGAAGATGTCTACGCCCAGCCATTCCACACATCGCCACCTTGCTTCTCTGCCTCTCAATCACAGGAGGAGATGGAGGATGAGGTGGTAGAGGAAGAGGAGGAAGACCCCAGCAGACCCTGGAACTATACCGAGGACAGTGGAGAGGAGAGGCGCTCATTGTCCTTGGTGCAGATGGCAAGGTGCCTGCGGGAGTGTCTCAGGAATGACAGCCGGATTGTGGACATCCGCCAGAGGGACCAATACTGGCTGGCCACCCTGGTGGACCCTCGCTTCCGCCGCAAAATGGCTGAATTTTTTCCACCATCA
>ONZH01012702.1:0-15921 GCA_900303285.1 Rhinella marina
AAATTTTTTTGTAAATTTGGTATTTTTTCATAAATAAGAGTGAAATATTTTGACTCAAATTTACCACTGTCATGAAGTACAATATGTGACGAGAAAACAATCTCAGAATGGCCTGGAAGTAAAAGCGTTCCAAAGTTATTACCACATAAAGTGAGACATGTCATATTTGAAAAATGGGGCTCCGACATTTGGTCCAAACTGGCTGTCGCTTGAAGGGGTTAAAGGATAAGTCCGGGCAATTTATAAGTTTCTGGTTCAAGAAAGGGCACAGAAAGTTATTAATTGCCTGGACTTATCTTTTAAAGTGGGTAGGGGGAAAACCCCTGATGGGGTATGGGAGTGACCTTCCCGACCTCTCTTTGGTCACTCCCAAAAAACCTCACCCTATGGGTACCTTCACATGTGGCTGCGGGTCTGCTGAGTAAAATCCACAGGGCATTTTTATACCGTTCACCAAACGGCATTCAGTACTATGGTGCCGTCCGGACATACGCAGTTCTGCGCTGAACTGGGTATTTGCGTCCAGCCCCATAGTACTGAAGGTGGCATAAAGTCAGCCAACAATGCGCTGTGGATTTTAGGCAGCAGAGAACCCCAAAAAAGCATCCCATTGTAAAGGCACCCGTAAATAAGGCAAGTTAACCTGCCTTTCAGCAACTGTTTGTTGCTGTAACTAACTGTGGAGGTTTTTTATATCACAGTTGAAGGACAGCAGCCTCCGTGATATATACCCCATAGACAGCCTTATTCCACGCGTGACTGCATGAGAGGCGTGAAATCATTCGCACAGAGAAGAACCCCATCAGGATTTGCGGTGCGAGATTTTACTACTCTCATGATATCAACAAAATACCTCAAGAACAGTTAGTACCCGCTCACAAAACGGTGAGTAGTGTTCCTTGGCACGGGTGCCAGGGATAGAACCGCATGGCTATAGTTCACAAAAAGGTGAAATCCCCACTTTGTGAAGCATAGTCGTGGGGATTATTTTAGGGATGGTACTGTTCTTGGGGGTATGGGTTGGACGGTGCACCGGTGTGAGGCATTAAGCTGGTGTGGAGATGTTAAATGGCCAACACACCATGGGCATTAAATTTGGAGATGGGGTTCTGTTTATTTAAATGTATCCGAATTAAGTAGGGAATTTTTAAGGTGATTTTGTTTAATTTCGGGTCTAAGGGGGGAACATTACTTAATAAGTTAAATTACGGATTTTTTACGTTGGGCACATATTTGGGATATTAAGGTCAGTTTCTTGGACACACGGATTGCCATGCAAGACCGGTGACTGAGGACTTAGTCATTCACATCAGGCAGGGGGGTGGTATCATCCGATGTAATCCAGGCACGATTAATCTTTAGAAAAGTCAGCATCTCAACACTGTGGCAAGAGGGCCTCGCTCTTTGCGGTGTTATGATGTTACCCACCACACTAAACACCCTCTCTGACGCAACACTACTGGCTGGGCAGGACAGCAGAGCCAAAGAAAACTCTGCCAGTTGAGGCCAAATGTCAAGTTTCTCTGCCCAGTACTGCACGGGGTCGGTGACACTCTGGGGCAGGGTACAATCCAGGTAGGCAGTGACCTGGTGGGTGAGCTCATGCTGGTCCACGCCATGAGTCCGGTGTTGTGTCCCCTCTTCAGCAGCTGGCTGCATGAAATCGCTCATCAGTGATTGGAAGCTGTAGCGACTTCTCACGTCTCCACTAGTGGTGGTGGTAGTGGAGCGCGCTGGTTCGCCCAGAGCGGATGTTGTCTGGGAACCTGGCTGGTCTCGCTGGTAAGTTGAGACCAACTGACTGGTGAGTAGGTCCCGGTAGTACCCCAGTTTTGCCTCCGTCTCTGATGGCGGAAAAAATTCAGCCATTTTGGTCCCTCTGTCGGATGTCCCCAATCCGGCTGTCACTCCTGAGACACTCCCGCAGGCACCTTGCCATCTGCACCAAGGACAATGAGCGCCTCTCCTCTCCACTGTCCTCGGTATAGTTCCAGGGTCTGCTGGGGTCTTCCTCTACCACCTCATCCTCCATCTCCTCCTGTGATTGAGAGGCAGAGAAGCCAGGTGGCGGTGTGTGGAATGGCTGGGCATGGACATCTTCCTCCTCCTCCCCCTCCATCTGCACTTCATCCATCTCTGGGCTCAAGGCGATGTTCAACCTTGGAGTGGTGGCCTGGGAATCCTCGCTGATAATGGTTTTCAGCGCACTTTCCAGAACATGGACGAGTGGGATGATGTCGTTGATCCCATAGTCATTCCTGCTCACAAACAAAGTCGCGTCCTCAAAAGGGATCAACAATTGGCAGACTTCACGCATCATCTGCCAGTGTGTGACTTGGAAGTCGCAGTGTGGCGTGAAGCTGCCTGATTGCCTCATGAGGTAGTCTGTAACGGCTGACCTTTGCTCGTACAGGCGGTCCAGCATATGGAGGGCAGAATTCCAGCATGTTGGCACGTCGCAGATTAGCCGAGGTTGGGGCAGACTGCACGGTCTCTGGATCCTGAGCAGGGTGTTCCTTGCAGTGTAGGAGTGGCTGAAGTGTTTGCACACTCTGCGTGACATCCTCATAAGGTCTTGTAGTGCAGGAAATGATCGAAGAAACCTGTGCACTATGAGGTTTATCACGTGTGCCATACAAGGTGTATGACTCAGCCCTCCCTGCTGCACTGCAGAGACAATGTTCCTCCCATTGTCTGCTACCACACTTCCCACCGTTAGTTGACGTGGGGTCAGCCATTGATCGATCTCCTCCCTGATGGTCCGGAGGAGCTCCTGCCCACTGTGGCTCCGTTCACCCAGGCTCACCAAATGGAGGACAGCCTGAGAGCGCCGGGACTGACATCGGTGGTAAGACACCGGGGCAGGTTGGACTGCTTTCAAAGCGGTGGATGGTTGCAAGGTGGTGGAGGCAGAACTTGTGCCGCTGCTGGCCCCCTAAAGCACCGTGGAGGTGACAGTGGCAAGAATGGGCCAACTTCCTGATGGTCTTGTGGGAGGATGTTGACCCAATGGGCAGTAACAGACATGTACTGCCCTTGGCCATAATTTGAGGACCAGACATCAGCACTCAGGTGCACGGTCTTGGACACAGAGTCCCAATGAGTCGCCCACCTTTTTCTGCACATATTTGTGCAGTGATGGGACAGCTTTGCCAGAGGTGTAGTGGCGGCTGGTGACTCGCCATCTGGGGTGTGTACACGCCATGAAATCCCTGAAAGGCTGGGAGTCCACGAGGTTGAAGGGCAGGGACTGAAGCACCAGCAGCTTAACCAGGTGTCCGGTCAGTTTCTGGGCCATGGGATGGCTGCTTGAATACACCTGACGTCTGCCCATGGACTCATGGCCCTGAGTTGCACTGAGAGGATGCTGCATGATGGGATCTGCAGTGTATGGTGCATCCTGACAGGAGGTGGTACTGGGGTCACGGTTCTTCCAGGCCTGTTGGTGTTGCCTTTCCATGTGTTTTCGCATGGATGTTGTCCCGAGATTATCACCCCTGCCGCGACTGACCCTCTCATTGCACAGCAGGCACAAAGCGATGTGCTTATCTTTCCCCAGGCGGAAGAACTGCCAGACGACAGAGGACCGTGGTTTGCTGACAGCCATGGAGGGTCTTTCTGGCTGTTGACTGCCACTGCTGCCTGAGGGTGCCCTCTCAGGACCAAGGCTTTGAGAGGGTGATCTCTGCCTGGTAGCTTGGCTTCTACCCCTCCCTCTTGTGCCTCGTTTCCTTGCAACAGTGGGATGTTGCTGCGTCGATGGCACCTCTATTTCCTCCCCTGATGATGAGGATGATGCTGCTTGAGGGCGCCACGTCCGATCAGCGACATCGTCATCAAACTCTGCACCACTGCTACTTTCCTCCGGTGGCTGGGACAGAATATCAGGTGTGGCACTGGATGCCCCTCCCTGGCTCTGTTGACTGCTTACAGACAACACCTCCTCTGGAGTCTCACTTCGTTCCACCCGCTGACTTTGGTGGACTTCCTCCTCCTCCTCCTCATCACTAAAAAGTGGTAGAGACTCCAAGGGCAGATCAAGGTTTGCTAAGAGTTTCCTGGCAGAAGGTGCCCCAAAGGTGAGTGGCATTCTAATAACAAGGGACGGGGCAGAGGACTCTCGCTGACTGTCCCATGTAAGGATGGTGTCGGATGATCCAGTGGATGCTTGACTCCTCGTTTGGGAGCTTTGGGCGGTGGAACTTGAGGATTGGGTAAGCCAATCTAGAACTGCTGGCTGTGTGGTTCTTACTTGACCAGTGGCCGTCAGGGGTAGCTGCACCCTGCTGCCACGCCTGTTACCCCGGCTGCCACCGGGCCTGGTGCTGCCACTTCTCCTACCCTCACCGCCTGCTGTTGCATTCCTTGCCTGGGAAGTGCTGGAAGTAGGATGCTTGGACATATTTTTATTTGGGTGGGGGAAAATTAAATGATGTATTTTTTTAAATACTTTTTTAAACTTTATTTTTTTTATAAGTTTTTTTTAACTTTTTTTAACTTTTTTATAACTTTTTTAATTTTTTTAAAAAAACTTTTTTTTATAACTTTTTTTTTTTAGATTTTTTTAAACTTTTTTTTGTTGCGGCTAAACGGGGTTGACGGCACCCAGCTGAGCAGCAACGTGTAGCGTGTATGGTCACGGAACAGGAATGCTACCTGTCCTGACTCTTCTCTCACTATTTCTCCCTAGATCTCACAATTTTTTTATTTATATGACTTTCTCTCCCTATCTCTACCTATCTCTTGCTTTCTCAGCCTCTTTCCCTATCTATCACCTTATCTTCTATATCTAGCTTTCTCTTCCTCTCTCCTGCTTCTCTCACTAACCCTTTCTATTTCTTCTCTATCTCTCCCTGTATCTATCTACTTGTTTGAATATCTATCTAACTATATCTTTTCTCTGTCTAACTAATGTGGAGCTCCTCTGCCTGTGAAGTCTTGAGACGCACTGACAAGATGTCGGCGCGCTCAGACACTTCAGAGGCTGTGGGGTGACGTCACACATCTTTTTTTCACAGAAAACCAGGATACAAGGGATTATAGGAGTAATAATCCCTTGTATCCTGGTCTATTCTGTGAAAAAGTACAGTTTTGTGTTACTTTTTTTTTTTTACCAGATTCGTTACGAACTTTTCAAAAGTTTTTTGCAAAGTTCGTAATGAATCTGGTTCGTTACGGTTCGGTTCGCTCATCCCTAGTTGTGGCATTGTGCAAAAATAAAAAAAAGTTCAATTTTTCCCTATCTTTCAGCACTCAATAACCTATAATGAGAAAATATAATGTTTGAAATCTTTGCTAATTTATTGCATTCCTGATCACCTCTCTTGCATAGGCCCTTTTCAGGACAGGAGAGGGTCTTTCTTAACACTCTCAGGACACTGTCATATTTCACCTTAAGGACCAGGCGTTTTTTTTTTTTTTGGAAATTTGACATGTGTCACTTTATGTAGCAATATCTTTGGAATACTTTACTTCATGATAGTGGTAAATTTCAGTCAATATATTTCATTTTTATTTATTAAAAAATCCCAAATTTACCAAAAATTTGGAAAAATTCGAAACGTTGCAAATTTCAATTTCTCTGCTTTTAAAACAGATAGTGATACCTCATAAAATAGTTATTAATTTACATTTTCTGTATGTCTTTATTTTTGGATCATTTTGTGTATGCCATTTTATTTTTTTGGGACATTAGAAGGCTAAGAATTTTAGAAGCAAATCTTAACATTTTTAAGAATTTCCAAAACCCACTTTTTTAAGGACCACTTCATTTATGAAGTCACTGTTGGGCTTACATAATAGAAACCACCCATAAATGGCCCCATTTTACAAACTTCACCCCTCAAACTTTGTTAACTGTTTAGGTGTTCCACAAGAATTAAAGGACAATGTAGAAGAAATTTCAGAATGTCACTTTATTGGCAGATTTTCCATTTTAATCAATTTTTTCATGTAACACAGCAAGGGTTAACAGCCAAACAAAACTCAATATCTATTGCCCTGATTCTGTAGTTTACAGAAACACCCCACATGTCATTGTCAACTGATGTATGGACACATGGCAGGGCACAGAAGAGAAGGAGCAATATATGGTTTTTGGAGGGCAGATTTCACTGGGATCATTTTAAGTTGCCATGTCACATTTGAAGACTCGGTGAGGCACCCCTAGAGTAGAAACTCCCATTTTGGGAACTACAGGATAAGGTGGCAGTTTTGTTGGTACTATTTTGGGGTACATATGATTTTTTATTGCTCTGTATTACACTGTTTGTGAGGTAAGGTAACAAAATAATGGCTGTTCTAGCAGACTTTTTGTTTTATTGTTGTTTACAATGTTCACCTGACAGGTTAGATCATGTGCTATTTTTATTGAGCAGATTGTTAATGATGCAAAAATACCAAATATGACTACTTTGTTTTGTTTTTTTTGTTTCCGTTTTACATAATAAAGCATTTTTGAGAAACAAATAATGTTTTTATGTCTCCATTTTTTAAAAGCCATATTTTTTTCTATTTTCTTAGGGGCTCATTTTTTGTGGGAAGAGTTGATGTTTTTATTGGTACCATTTTTCGGTATATATGATTTTTTGATCATTTAATATTACACTTTTTGGGGTAAGGTGACTGTTTTGGCACAGTTTTTATTAGATTTTTTTATGCCATTTACTTTAGGGGTAGGTCATGTGATATTTTTATAGAGCAGGTAATTATGGATGCAGCATTGCCTAATATGTCTATTTTTCTTTATTTTAATTTTACACAATAAAAGCATTTATGAAAAAATAAAAATTATGTTTTAGTGTCTCTATTCTGAAAGCCCTATTTTTTTTATTTTTCGGGCAATTGCGGGATGAGGTGATGGTTTGATTAGTACTATTTTGTTGTACATATGACCATTTGATCACTTGGTATTACAATTTTTGTGATGCAAGGTGACAAAAATGGATGTTTTAGCATAGTTTTTATTTATTTATTTATTTATGGCGTTCAGGTGACAGGATGAATCATGTAATATTTTTATAGAGCAGGTTGTTATGGACGTGGAGATACCTATGTCTGTTTATTTAATATGTCTATTTATTTTGGTTTTACACAATAAAAGCATTTTTAAAAAAAATCATGTTTTTGTGTCTCCATATTATTTTTTTTATTTTTTGGGTGATTATTTTTATGTAGGGGCTCATATTTTGCAGGATGCAGTGACGGTTTGATTGGTACTATTTTAAGGTACATATGACTATTAGATCACTTGCTATTACAAAAAATGCTTGTTTTAGCACAGTTTTTATTTTTTTACGGCGAGGTGAGGTGGTGGATAATGTAATATTTTTATACAGCAGATGTTTACCGACATTGCAATACTTAATATGCCTGATTTTTTTTTTACTTATTTTTCTTTTACACAATAATGGGGACCAGGTAGAAACCCGTACCCTCCGCAAACCTCCGGCATGCCGCAGTCAGCTATGACCGCAGCATACAAGGGGTTAATACACCGGCATCTGTGTTTTCATCTATGCTGGTGTATGCAGCAGGGGCCCGGCTGTCAGTGACTGCGTGGGTCCGTGCCGCTGATCAAGCGGGCGCAGCTCCTGCACTCGCCCATTCAGGGACCCGTAGCTGTACAGCGCTGGTCCATGAGTCACATCGCTGACTCGCTGTACATGTACGATGGGGGTCCTCTACAGCTAAATCATGTCCAGTTAACTGAATTTACCACAGGTGGACTTCAGTCAAGGTTAGAAACATCTCAATGATTACCAGAAGAAATGGGAGCCGCCAGAACTAAATTTTTAAGTGTCATAGTAAAGAGTCTGAATACTTATGTCCAGGTGAAATTTTAGGGGCTCATTTACAAACACATATAGGTCACTTTCTGGCATATATCTGTTGCAGATTGCAATGCAACGGCCAGGTCTAAAAAAGGGGGAGTTGTATGGGTGCCAGCCTGTCTCATTTATAATTTTTTACGCCTCTTTTAGGAGTAGAAAATGGTCTAAATATAAGCCAGCAAAGGAGCTGGCATAGATTTAGACAGACGGTTGATACACCGAAGTTATGTAGAGGCCGGCGCCGCTACATAAATTCGACTCCACCGCCAGCTAAAGGGCTATTAAGACCGGCATCTAAAATGCAGGTTGGAAGAAGTAAAGCCAGCAAAAGATGAGGATGGCAATGATTAAGACCTGGCCCCCCTAAGGGGTGCAGACTGGATGGTATTGGTTGGCACGCTGGCGCTGGAATAATTAAGGCTTCAATCTTATTGGTAGGAATGACATATCTTAGTTTATGGCTGATGTAGAAATAAGTAAATGTAGGAATAAATAAATAAAACTGACACAGAATAAGTCTTCCTGCACTCTCCCTGCACTATCCCTCTCCAATATTCTTCTATTAATCGTTTTCAGCAACACTGTCCCTAGTGCATGAGCACTTGTCACGTCTCTCCCGATGACCGCATAAGATGAGGGTTTTATAGGGCTGTGACATCACAGGGATGGCTATCTGTGAATTGACTGGTTGCACAGCATTATGGGTGATCTTCTGTTCCTGGGCTTTTCTCCTTTATACTTAGTTTTGCCAGATTTGTTATCATGAAGCGTGAGAAAATTCTAATTTGTTGCAAATTGAAGTTTTCCTAAACTTCGGACAGAATTCCACTTCAAATGCTTCACTTCACTCAACACTAGTTGCAACATAACAAAATGTTAAAAAAAGTTAAAGGGCCTGAAGACATTCCAAATGTACAAGGCAGACACTACAGTCATGGCCAAAAATTTTGAGAATGACACAAATATTATATGTTCACATGATCTGCTGCCCTCTGGTTTTTATGTGTGTTTGTCAGATGTTTTTATCACATACAGAAATATAATTGCAATCATATTATGAGTAACAAAAGCTTATATTGACAGTTAGAATGAGTTAATGCAGCAAGTCAATATTTGAAGTGTTGACCCTTCTTCTTCAGGACCTCTGCAATTCTCCCTGGCATGCTCTCAATCAACTTCTGGACCAAATCCTGACTGATAGCAGTCCATTCTTGCACAATCAATGCTTGCATTTTGTCAGAATTTGTAGGTTTTTGTTTGTCCACCCGTCTCTTGATGATTGACCACAAGTTCTCAATGGGATTAAGATCTGGGGAGTTTCCAGGCCATGGACCCGAAATCTCTGTTTTGTTCCCTGAGCCATTTACAGTAGTTATCACCTTTGCTTTATGGCAAGGTGCTCCATCATGCTGGAAAAGGCATTGTTGATCGCCAAACTGCTCTTGGACGGTTGGGAGAAGTTGCTCTCGGAGGACATTCTGGTACCATTCTTTATTCATGGCTGTGTTTTTAGGCAAGACTGTGAGAGAACCGATTCCCTTGGCTGAGAAGCAACCCCAGACATGAATGGTTTCAGGATGCTTTACAGTTGGCATGAGACAAGACTGGTGGTAGCGCTCACCTCGTCTTCTCCGAATAAGCTGTTTTCCAGATGTCCCAAACAATCAAAAAGGGGATTCATCAGAGAAAATGACTTTACCCCAGTCCTCAGCAGTCCACTCCCTGTACCTTTTGCAGAATATCAGTCTGTCCCTGATGTTTTTTCTGGAGAGAAGTGGCTTCTTTGCTGCCCTCCTTGAGACCAGGCCTTGCTCCAAGAGTCTCTGCCTCACAGTGCGTGCAGATGCACTCACACCTGCCTGCTGCCATTCCTGAGCAAGCTCTGCACTGCTGGTAGCCCGATCCTGCAGCTGAAACACTTTTAAGAGACGGTCCTGGCGCTTGCTGGTCTTTCTTGGGCGCCCTGGAGCCTTTTTGGCAACAATGGAACCTCTCCCCTTGAAGTTCTTGATGATGCGATAGATTGTTGACTGAGGTGCAATCTTTCTAGCTGCGATACTCTTCCCTGTTAGGCCATTTTTGTGCAGTGCAATGATGACTGCACGTGTTTCTTTAGAGATAACCATGGTTAACAGAAGAGAAACAATGATGCCAAGCACCAGCCTCCTTTTAAAGTGTCCAGTGGTGTCATTCTTAATCATGACAGATTGATCTCCAGCCCTGTCCTCATCAACACCCACACCTGTATTAATGGAGCAATCACTGAAACAATGTTAGCTGGTCCTTTTAAGGCAGGGTTGCAATGATGTTGAAATGTGTTTTGGGGGATAAAGTTCATTTTCTAGGCAAATATTGACTTTGCAAGTAATTGCTGTTAAGCTGATCACTCTTTATAACATTCTGGAGTATATGCAAATTGCCATTATAAAAACTGAAGCAGTAGACTTTGTAAAAATTAATATTTGTATCATTCTCAAAACTTTTGGCCATGACTGTATAGCTAGGTATTTTTGAAGCATAAAACGTGCAATATTATCCAGATAATTTGCTCTTCTGAATTAACAATGCCCTAGGAATCACATTTCACTGATTAAATAAGTTTTATTGTTTTTTTTTGCCTGCAGCTTTCTTATTCATCCCTCAACTGGCATAATTTATACACAGCCTTGGGCCATCTTGGATGCTGAGGAAAACTCAAAGTATAACTTTTATGTCAAAGCCGAGGACACTGAAGGGAAGTACAGCTTAGCTGAAGTGTTTGTTACTGTGTTAGACATAAACGACCATTGCCCAGAGTTCAATGAGAATATTCAGGAAAGGACTATGGTAATTGGTACACCAGTAAAAATAGAGGTAAGTGATTCATTCAAGGAAACCTGTCACCATGAAATGCAGTGTAATCTGTAGACAGTATGTTATAGAGCAGGAGAAGCTTAGCAGATTGATATATAGTTTTGGGGGAAAAGAATCAGTAAAATGTGCAAATTATAT
This sequence comes from Rhinella marina, assembly GCA_900303285.1. Lineage (NCBI taxonomy): Eukaryota > Metazoa > Chordata > Amphibia > Anura > Bufonidae > Rhinella > Rhinella marina. The sequence continues at coordinate 10,824 of ONZH01012702.1, forward strand.
ATTAAAATGTTTGCTCTTTTTGAGCTCAGTAGCCATGTAGGCCATCTTTTCAGTGATTGATAACATTCCCTCTGTAAATGTGTATACATAGATAGCTGTCAGTCACTGATAGTTGTACACAGGGGAGGTGTTATCAGTGATCTATAGCATTACTTCTGTAAATGAGTATAGTTACATAGATAGCTGTCAGTCACTGGTAACTGTCCACAGAAGAGGTGTTATTAGAGGTTGATAGCATTCTCTGTGTAAGCGTGTATTTATACATAGTTGTCAGTCATTGATAACTGTACACAGAAGTATTATCAGTCATTGATAGCATTCTCTGTGTTAGTGTGTATACAGAGATATCTGTCAGTCACTGATAACTGTACACAAGGGAGATGTTATCAGCGATTGATAGTATTCCCTGTGTAAGCATGTATACATAGATAGCTGTCAGTCACTGATAGCTATACATGGGGGAAGTGTTATCAATGATTTATAGCATTCCCTGTGTAAATGTGTATAGTTATAAAAATAGCTGTCAGTCATTGATAGTTGTACACAGGGGAGGTGGTATCAGTTATCAATAGCATTCCTTCTGTAAATGTGTATAGTTACATATATATGTGTAGGCCACTGATAGCTGTACATGGGGAGGTGTTATCAGTGACAGCATTCCCTCTGTAAATATGTATAGTTAAATAGATAGCTGTCAGTCACTGCTAATTGTATATGGGGTGGTGTTATCAATGATAGCTTTCCCCCTTGTAAGTATGTATAGTTATATAGATAGGTGTCAGTCACTGATAGCTGTACATGGTAGAGATGAGCGATCATGCTCGTCTGAGCTTGGTGCTCGTTCGAGTATTACGGTACTTGGAAGTGCTCGCGGCTCGGACTAGTATCTCGCCATGCTCGAGGAAATGGCCTCTTCCGCATTTTGCATTTTTGGCGCCTATACACTCAGCAAATCACAAGCCAGGAGACTCTGCGGTACACCCATCATCACATGGGGCCCTTACATGACGATAGTAGGGGTTGGCTGGCCTGATCAGGTGACCCTGGAATATACCAGTGACTGCCCGCGGTGCTCGGCTCAGATGCTGTCTGGATGTCGTTAGGGACAGAGCTGCTGCGTTTCAGGGAGAGTGTTAGGGCCTGGATTTAGTTCTCTGTTAGGCAGGAGTGATCTTAAAAGAACCCAACAGCCCTTCTAAGGGCTACAAGACATTTTTTTTTGTCTCCTGGCTGGGCTGGCTGGCACTAGTAGTGCAGATATCTCCATATATAACCCTTTTTTTTATTGTTTTATCTCAGTGATACAAATCCATTTCATACAGCAGTGTGGAACCATTCTGTGTGTCACAGTTCAGCTGCCCACTCACCACAAACCACAATCCGTATTTTCTGTCCAGGTGACCCATACTGTACGTCACGTAATCAAATACGGTCTTTTGCTTTCACTTATACAGCTACATTACAAAAATCTCTGTGCGACATTTGTCTGGGTTGCAGTCAAAATAGCCACAGTCAGCAGGGGTTGAGTTTAGAGATGAGCGAGCACTAAAATGCTCGGGTGCTTGTTATTCGAGTCGAACTTTTCCAGATGCTCGGGTGCTCGTTTCGAATAACGAACCCCATTGAAGTCAATGGGAGACTCGAGCATTTTTTGCAGGGGACCGGGGCTCTGCCTAGGGAAGGCTGGGTGAAAACCTGGAAACCTCAGAAAATGATGGAAACACCACGGAAATGGACAGGAAACAGCAGGGGCAGCATGTAGGGATGCCTTTGAGGCTCCCTAATTGCACCATTTTTTCTAAATCTGGCCAATAGTCTGGGGATGACCCCAAGGCAATTTTCAGGGACTTGGTAATGGTGACCCACTTAAAAATGCTGCCTGACAACCTGGCGGTGAACCCCTGATTGTCTGTCTGTCAATAAGATTGCAGTGTAAAGCATGGTGGTGAGCCTCAGTAATAAGATTGCAGTGTAAAGCATGGTGGTGAGCCTCAGTATGACTTTTTAGATGGAGATTGCATGTGGTCACGTACTCCCTGGAACCCCATAGTCACCCCTTCTCTGATGTGCTACTCCAGAACATTCTCTGCCCCAATTCGCAAGACCTTTTGCTGTCTCCGTGTGCTGACAGTGGGGATTTACCAGTGTTGTCTGAGGAGGTGGTGGACAATGGCGAGACACAGGTGTCGGGGGGTGAGGTAGTTGTATGGGAAGCAAGTTACATTGGGGACTCCTTGGGGGGACTTTCTCATGATGGGACAGATTCAATTGTGTTTAGAAAGGCTGATGGGCTTCTGTCAGCACTGTGTGTATAGAACCCCATGGCCTTTCATAAAAATAGTCTGGCGATGACCCCAAGGCATTTTTCAGGGACACGGTAATGGTGACCCACTTAAAAATGCTGCCTGACAACCTGGCGGTGAACCCCTGATTGTCTGTCTTTCAATAAGATTGCAGTGTAAAGCATGGTGGTGAGCCTCAGTAATAAGATTGCAGTGTAAAGCATGGTGGTGAGCCTCAGTATGACTTTTTGGATGGATATTGCATGTGGTCACGTACTCCCTGGAACCCCGTAGTCACCCCTTCTCTGATGTGCTACCCCAGAACATTCTCTGCCCCAATTCGCAAGACCTTTTGCAGTCTCCGTGTGCTGACAGTGGGGATTTACCAGTGTTGTCTGAGGAGGTGGTGGACAATGGCGAGACACAGGTGTCGGGGGGTGAGGTAGTTGTATGGGAAGCAAGTTACAGTGGGGACTCCTTGGGGGACTTTCTCATGATGGGACAGATTCAACTTGGGTGGATCAGGCACAGGAACAGATCAAATTTTTTTTTTTGTGTTTATTTAACTTTTATTTAGCACAAATAACCACAGAGATATTTATTTGTTCCCTTCGCTGCGCAGTCTGGCGTTGGGGTTCGTCACTTTGATGGCGAGCTGTGCCGCTCTCTCCACAATGGTCTTTCGGTTCTTTGAGGAGACGTTGTGGGCGATTTCTGCACAGAAGGACTTGTTGCTCATCAACAGAACCTCGAGCTCCTTGACATTGTGGACCAGGAATTTGCGGAACCCTGTGGGCAGCATGTGTTTGGTCTTCTTGTTGCTACCGTATCCAATGTTGGGCAATATAGATACGCAGGTAATATTATTTTTCACACCTATCCCAAAAAAAAAAAATTTACGCAGTTTGCGCAAATAAAACTGGAAACTGGAACTGGAGAGAGGGCCTGTAGGTGGACCTCCGGAAAAATTGTTTGGAGAGAGGGCCTGTAGGTGGACCTCCGGAAAAATTGTTTGGAGAGAGGGCCTGTAGGTGGACCTCCAGAAAAATTGTTTGGAGAGAGGGCCTGTAGGAAGACCTAAGGAAAAATTGTTTGGAGAGAGGGCCTGTAGGTGGACCTCCGGAAAAATTGTTTGGACAGAGGGCCTGTAGGTGGACCTCCGGAAAAATTGTTTGGAGAGAGGGCCTGTAGGTGGACCTCCGGAAAAATTGTTTGGAGAGAGGGCCTGTAGGAGGACCTAAGGAAAAATTGTTTGGAGAGAGGGCCTGTAGGTGGACCTCCAGAAAAATTGTTTGGACAGAGGGCCTGTAGGTGGACCTCCAGAAACATTGTTTGAAGAGAGGGCTTGTAGGTGGACCTAGTGCTGTGGACCTAGTGCTGGACAAGCTGCCTGCTCGGCTCCTCTCCCCCGCTACTTGGCCCACAGAACCATGCCCTCTGCCGCTAGTGGCGTCAGATGGGAAGGATTGTTTCAGCTTGTGCACCAGGGCCTGTTAATATCTATTCACTCTCATACTCCTTTCCTCTGCAGCGATGAGAGTGTAAAGGTTCTGCTTGTACCGTGGGTCCAGGAGAGTGAACACCCAGTAATCGTTGTTTGAAAAAATGCTTCTAACACGAGGGTCACGGGATAGGCAGCCTAACATGAAGTCTGCCATGTGCGCCAGAGTCCCAACACGCAAGAATTCCCTATCCTCACTGGCCTGACTCTCCATTTCCTCCTCCTCCTCCAAGTCCTCCTCTTCAGCCCATACACGCTCAAGAGTTAAGGACTGAGCACTGGTACCCTCTTCTGTCTCGCCAACATTCTCCTCCTCTTCCTCCTCATCCCCCTCCTCTGATACGCACTGAGAAACAGACCGGAGGGTGCTCTGGCTATCAAGCGACGTATCTTCCTCCACCGTCTCTTGTGACAAGCGCAAAGCATCCGACTTGATGCTGAGCAGTGTGTTTTTCAACAGGCAAAGCAGCGGGATGGTGAGGCTGATAATGGTGGCATCGGCGCTGACCATCTGTGTTGACTCCTCAAAGTTGCTCAACACCTGGCAGATATCAGACATCCACGTCCACTCCTCATTGTAGACTTGAGGAATCTGAGTGACCTGCCTACCAGTTCTGGTGGAAGTTGACATCTGGCAGTCTACAATCGCTCTGCGCTGCTGGTAAACTCTGGATAACATGTTTAATGTCGAATTCCATCTTGTGGGCACGTCGCACAACAGTCTTTAAGCGGGCAGTTGTAGGCGGCGCTGCGCTGCCCTGAGAGTGGCAGCATCTGTGGTCGACTTGCGGAAATGCGCACAGATGCGGCGCACATTGGTGAGCAAATCAGACAGATTGGGGTATGTCTTGAGGAACCGCTGAACTATTAGTTGTTGTCAGGGCAGGAAGTCCGAGGGGGGAGCAGACTGAGGAATCAGAGGATGACGAGGTGACTGACCCAAGCTGGGTTGATAAGCCGAGTGAAGACAGTGCTTCTGAGGCGGAGGCGAGTGCTGCACCAGAACAGGTTAGAAGAGGCAGTGGTGTGGCCAGAGGGAGAAGCAGGGCCAGAGCTGGTGCATCAGCAGCAACTGTTTCACGTAGTGAAACTCCCGTGGTGAGGCCTAGATGTTCGCAAGTCTGGAGGTTCTTTAAAGAAAGTGAGGATGACCGACGGGCTGTGGTGTGCAACCTGTGCCACACCAGGATCAGCAGGGGTGCCACCACTACTAGCCTAACCACCACCAGCATGCGCAGGCATATGAGTGCTAAACACCCCACTCAATGGAACCAAGGCCGTTCACCACCTCCTGCGGGTCACACCACTGCTCCTT
>ONZH01012703.1:0-35414 GCA_900303285.1 Rhinella marina
TGGAACTGCACTAAACTGGTATGTTATACTGTATCTGTATTTGGGAAAGCTGGGTGATAACTAATGTGACACCGCTGGCGAAGGAAAAAAGGGGGGGGACCCCACGCCATTTTTTTAAAATTATTTTTGTAAAAAAATGGCGTAGGGTCCCCCCTTTTTTTTTTTTTCCTTCACCAGCCAGATACAACCAGCAGCGGCAGCCTGGCACTACCAGGGTGGGAAGGGACACGGTTATTGGCCCTTCCCAGCCTAATGGTACCAGCCTGCAGCCGCCCCAGAGCCAGACCCTCAATTTAGAAGGTCCGGTCCTGCGGGTACCCGGCTCTTCCCGGCACCCCTGGTGGCGGTGGGTGCCGAGGTAATAGATATTGGGGTTAGTGCTGGCCTGCCATACTGGCAAGCACTAAGCCCAGTATTAGTAATCAGGGCCGTCTGTACATAGCCATAATTACTAAAACTGTAGTATTGTAAAAAAAATACACACACACAAGTATAAAACATTTTATTGAAATAAACACTCCCCCAGACCCCTGTTTGACCATTTTATTAAAAAAAAAAAAAAAAAAGCTGGTCCGACGCAGTCCACCGAATCCGACGTAGTCCTCTGCATTCACGACCCTGAAAAATAGAAAACAAGAGAGAGATAATAAACACAGTGATGTCACAGTAAAGGGATAATAAACACAGTAATGTCACAGTACAGGGATAATAAACACAGTGATGTCACAGTACAGGGATAATAAACACTGTGATGTCACAGTACAGGGATAATAAACACAGTGATGTCACAGTACAGGGATAATAAACACAGTGATGTCACAGTACAGGGATAATAAACACAGTGATGTCACAGTACAGAGATAATAAACACAGTGATGTCACAGTACAGAGATAATAAACACAATGATGTCACAGTACAGAGATAATAAACGCAGTGATGTCACAGTACAGAGATAATAAACACAGTGATGTCACATAAAGGGATAATAAGCACAGTGATGTCACTGTACAGGGATAATAAACACAGTGATGTCACTGGATACAGGGATAATAAACACAGTGATGTCACAGTACAGGGATAATAAACACTGTGATGTCACAGTACAGAGATAATAAACACAGTGATGTCACTGTACAGGGATAATAAACACTGTGATGTCACTGTACAGAGATAATAAACACTGTGATGTCACTGTAAAGGGATAATAAACACAGTAATGTCACAGTACAGGGATAATAAACACAGTGATGTCACAGTACAGGGATAATAAACACTGTGATGTCACAGTACAGAGATAATAAACACAGTGATGTCACAGTACAGGGATAATAAAAACAGCAATGTCACAGTCCAGGGATAATAAACACAGTGATGTCACAGTACAGAGATAATAAACAAAATGATGTCACAGTACAGAGATAATAAACACAGTGATGTCACAGTACAGAGATAATAAACGCAGTGATGTCACAGTACAGAGATAATAAACACAGTGATGTCACCGTAAAGGGATAATAAGCACAGTGATGTCACAGTACAGGGATAATAAACGCAGTGATGTCACAGTACAGAGATAATAAACACAGTGATGTCACCGTAAAGGGATAATAAGCACAGTGATGTCACAGTACAGGGATAATAAACACAGCGATGTCACAGTACAGGGATAATAAACACAATGATGTCACAGTACACCTGTGCAAACAAGGCCTGGGGGGGGGCGCAGATAAGGCTATCATCATGATTTAGAAAAATCATTCCCCGATGAAATGTTGCAGTTCTCAAAATTCATTCAAAGTAATGAAACTCCACCAGCACTGGAATGCCTTAAAATAATCAGAAATAACAAATTGCCTGTACTGTGACATCACTGTGTGTAGTATCCCTGTACGATGACATCACTGTGTTTATTATCCCTGTGTAGTAAGGGGACTGAGTGAGATTAGTTTATAGTGGGCGGGGTTAGGGGCGTGGCCTACTGCAGAAAAAATTTGCCGCGCTGCGCTGTGCGCGCCGCACAATATGTCCCTCTTTCTCTCTTTGCAAAGTTGGGAGGTATGTACTATGATTTCTAGATATGTCCAAGCTCAGATGTATCATAATTAGCAAGAGGCGAGGAGCATGTGATCTTCACTGCCTGGGGCCCAAATCACTTGGTCTCAGTGAGCCAAGGAAGATGAGCACAGGTTGAATGGGATAACTAGCTGTCAGTGGAACAGAGACTTACTGGTTTGAAGTTGCCTCAATTGTTTCCTGTTTATACAGCTGATGGGCTTGTATAGTGTACAGTCTAGAGCTCTGTGAGCTAAACTAAGCTTTCTGCACTAGCTAGAGGCCGGTAGCGCCTACCTACAGTGATCCATTGTAACAATTGCGCCTGTGTGTGATAGTTGTATTTTTTTTTAACATTGCACATTTTTTTAATATCATATAATTTAGACACAACCCTGTTTTAGCCACATTCGGTGTCACATTAGTTATCACCCAGCTTTCCCAAATACAGATACAGTATAACATACCAGTTTAGTGCAGTTCCATGTAATTCTGCATATCTACCAGAAGGTGGAGCTGAAACACCTGACAAAGTGCACTAGTTTTCTTTCCAAGAACTGTTCTCCTTCTGAGACCACGTAGCCCACTACAGCAGTTTTACTGTATTATTGTAAGGATGTATTCTATATTGTACAAGTAACAGATGCCACTTGTTGTAGATCACAGACTGCACTGCAGGGAGATTATACAACTGGTAACACAACTATTCAAAAACTGCAGAAAATAGAGGCGAATTCATCAACTGCACAACAAGAGGGGAACAGTAAATGAACACAGATGCCCTCCTTGCCTGTTCACATGGTCCTCTCCATGGTCCCTTCTGCTCCTTGTATACAATGTTCGGTACCCCAGAGCAGGTGGTGTCTACAAAAGGTTTGTTATTTAATGTTATATAATGTAATGTATTGTTATGTATTATACCCAGCATAGCTGTGTATGGTTGGCACAGCCAAGGTTATCAATTCTGGCTCAGCCCTTTACAGGAGGTTAGGTGGGGATCTAGGATCTGCCCCCAACTCAGTCTGTACTAGAGTGAGTTTGATGGAGGAAGTAATCAGTGACCTACACTGCTTCTCCTTGAGCCTCAAGTTCCAGAGAGTAACAAATCTCTATGTAAATTACTGCAAGATAAACATTAAGGCTACTTTCACACTAGCGTTTTCTTTTTCCGGTATTGAGTTCCATCATAGGGGCTCAATACCGGAAAAAAACGTTTCCGTTTTGTCCCCATTCATTGTCAATGGGGACAAAACTGAACTAAAGACAACAGAATGCTCCTAAAAGCATTCCGTTCCGTCTCCAGAACGGAAGCAACATGCTGCGGTTTGCTCTCCGTCCTCGGCATCCTCACCAAGACGGATCCGTCATGACCCCCAATGCAAGTCAATGGGGACGGATCCGTTCAGTGTGACACACTCAGTAAACGGATCCGTCCTCCATTGACTTTTAATGGAGTTCATGACGGATCCGTCCACAGCACACCACACATGACAGACACATACACACAGACATACACATACACAGACATACTTACATGCTCCCAGCAGCTCCGCACATCACAGTAGGAGAAGGACTGCGCACACATAGGAAGATTCTCCCTCCAGCAGAGGGCGCTGTGGGAAATCTTCCTATGTGCGCGCCGTCCTCCTCCTCCGGAGCTGCTGGGAGCATGTAAGTATGTCTGTGTATGTGTACTGTATGTCTGTAGTGTATGTCTGTAGTGTATGTCTGTGTGTATATGTGTGTGTATGTGTATGTGACACGTGTGGATCCGGAGTGCTGCTGCCGGATCCGTGCTGCCGCTAATGTGAAAGTGGCCTAAGTGACAGAAAGAGAAGAAGATAAAGATAAAGGAGAACTTGGAATCTGCATAGACAAGCATTGTAGTCAGCAGTGTAACCTGCTACTACAGGCATTCAGACTTTGCTGCTGTGAATGACACTGTTTAGATATCTGTCTATCCATCTATCTATCTATCTATCTATCTATCTATCACACACAGTCAAGTCACATTATTAAGACCACATCATACTTTTGATGTCAGCAACGCATAGCTTATGTGTATCATGTGTTGTGAGCTGGCTCGGTGGGTATATAAGGTCTGCACACCTATCCCTCATTGCTGTCATGGGTAAGAGGGGAGATTTATCAGAGTTGCAAAAATGGTTGATTAATGGCTTTCGGGCCAAGGGTAGCGTGCTTCTGTGGTGAAATTGTATAGTGATGGAAATGCTCATTCCTAGAGAGCCAGTGAGTTGGTGGTCCTTTCACTTACTGACCACTCAATAACTGTTATGGGCGTACAGAGAGGGCATATCTATTGTGAGGGCGGCACAGAGAGCGCATTATTACTGTGAAGGGGCATAATAACTGTTATGGGGCACAGAGAGGACATAACTACTGTGAGGGGGCGCAATAAGGGCATAACTACTGTGAAGGGGCACAGAGAGGGCATAACTACTGTGAGGGGGCACAGTGAGGGCATAACCACTGTGAGTGGGCATAATGAGGGCAAAACCTTTGTGACGGGGCACAGAGAGGGCATACTTACTGTGCAGGGGGCACAGAGAGGGCATACTCACTGTGCGGGGGCACAGAGAGGGCATACTTACAATATGGGGGCACAATGAGGTCATATCTACTGTGAGGGTGGCACAATGAGGGCATAACCTCTGTGAAGGGGCACAGAGAGGGCATAACCTCTGTGAAGGGGCACATAGAGGGCATAACTACTGTGAGGGGGCACAGAGAGGGCATAACTACTGTGAGGGGGCACAGTAAGGGCATAACTACTGTGAGAGGGGGCACAATGAGGGCAAAACCTCTGTAAGGGGGTACAGAGAGGGCATAACTACTGTGAGGGGGCACAGTAAGGGCGTAACTACTGTGAGAGGGGGGTACAGTGAGGGCATATCTACTGTGAGGGTGGCACAATGAGAGCATAATCTCTGTGAAGGAGCACAGAGAGAGTTTAACTACTTTGAGGGGGCACAGTGAGGACAGTGGAAGGAGATGGGCACCCCCATCAGAAAAGAAGTGGGTTCATATTCTGGGAGGCAGTGATGTCCACTCATGGGATGGTATTAGCGATGACAGAACTGCAGATGAGAGGGGCTCTGTCATACGCAGTGTGAGCCAAGTGGGAGATCACAACCTGAGCACTTCAAGAGAGGAGTGTACTGACCCTGTGGGGGGCAGTGACTTGTCCACTCATGTAATGTTAGTGAGGACAGGTCTGTATATGACAGCTCCAGATATGAATACACTTTCCTGATCTGACGGGTAGACAGAAGGGTTAATGTAAGTGCATGTAATGAAATCTCTTACTGGAGTCACCTGGGAAAGCATTAATTACAGCAGCATTTTATAACAGGATTAATTTAATTAAAGGGGCTGTAACCTTCAGTCATCATCGCCTACTCAAACAGCAATGGAGAATGTCACCACCACTTAACGCATTATTTCATTGTTCCTTGACTTAAATTTGCCCACCCACCTTAAGAGAGGAGGAAGTTGAGTGTCAGCGGGACATGTTAAATAACACAGTCTTAATGAAAGGGAAAAAAATCTGCAAAATATGAATAAAAAAATTAGACAGGGTAGATACCTGATAGCTAATTAACTACAAAATTCAGAAGTACAGAGGGGTAGGCAGGGAATGCAGCCCAGCTGTCTCTCCTGCCTGGATGTCTATATGATTGTCTTCTAATGGGACTGGCAGGAGTATTGCCCCTTAAAGGGAACACGTCAACTACAATTTTTTCTGCTATTTAAATCTGACAGTGACACGTCCTTTTTTAATTCTGTTTTTATTTTCTTATTGTAGTTTTTATCATTTTATTTTCAGAACATGAGTATGGATGCTGCCATCTTGCCTCAACAGGATTTAGACATACTGTATGCTTTACAGTAGCCACCATGGGCCATATACACACAGTACAGGAACTGACTCATTGACCTCTATGGAAGAGTTTTCTAGGCATGCTCTGTGACCTGTGTGAAGAACACTATACAGGGAGGGGGAGTAGATAAGCTGTAACTATATTGTGAATGGTGGCTCCTGTGTTATCTACATATACCTGTTATCTGTTACTGTAATCCTGCCTATGATTATAATGATAAAATGATCTGTACAGATCAAGAAGTGGTGCCTATTATTAGTCTTAGTGGCCAGCGTGAAAAACTGTACGATTTTAGGATTTAAAAAAATATATATAGATGATATATGACATGGAAAATTAAAATAACCATGTAAATATCCCTAAAAATTCTTTAAAATCTTAACATAATAACTTGATTTACACAATCATTTTCAGATGACACATTCCGTTCATAAAATCATCCTAATTACGGTACATAGCATCTAGGTCTTAGCCCTGATGCCCATATTATTTATATATATATATATATTGAACTCTTAAAAGAGGAATTGTCCACTAACTAATAATTATATATATATATGTGAGATAAACTTCCATAGACTGTAATGAATGTGAGCCCAAATATGCAGGCAGTGAGGAGACATCTCTCACTCCCCTATGGCAGCAAGCCATGTCCCCAAAACTGGTAGGCGATGTCCCTCCTGTCCCCATAGGAACCTGTTAGCCCTATTGGGGCTGCACAGGTAAGATGTCCGGCGGTCCTCACTCATGACCTGTGAGGAGTTTTTTGGTGGGACATAGGGGAATTTTGAGGATGAGCAGACATTACAGATGTTTATGGCCAGCTCCAAACCCAGTAGTGCTTTGTATAGGGATTGTAGCTGCATATTTCTCATAGAGATTTTGGTAAAGGGTTAAATAAAACTGGGAGAAGATGACAATGGGAGATGAAACAGGTTTGCACAAAAAGCTTAGGATGAGCTGAGGCAGCATATTATATAAAGGGCCAGGAAGGACTAGACACAATGCGATTATTATGTGTATGCAGAACGTACAGAAATAAACCATATTTGACCCATTCAGGATTCCAGATAGAGTCACATTGTATGGAGCAGAAATCCCCTGGTATTGTCCTCCATCCTTATCAAGCATGCAAGGAAATCTATACCCTAAGATCCCACATTCTAGCAGTGCTAGAAGCATTTCTGAATACTTGGAAAATGAAGCTAAGTCATGTAGTTACCAGAATGACCAGGATCACAACTAATACCTTAATCCCTCAGTTGCTGAGCAGAGAACGGTGGAGCGTAGAGTTCTGGGCAACGCAAACAAAGGAGCTTCATAACTCCTTGGTGCATCGTCTGCAAGAAATGGGATAGCGGCTGCATTGTATCTAGGGGGAAGTAAGCAACAAGTGATCACAATGGAGAACATTGTACAATCAGCAACAGAGCTCAAACGTGGCAATTTATTATTTTATTAATTATGGGGCACTTGCATATTGTCATCATTCACATCACTCACCTGTCCCAACTGGGACCCACAATGGGGGGTTGTCTCATCTCAGACAATAGGGGCATTTCGCTAGGATATGCCCCCATTGTCTGATAGGTGCAGGTCCCACTGATGGGACCCACACCTATACCAGGAACTGAGCCCCGAAAGGTGGTGGTTCACCCACCACCAAGCGCTCTCCCCATAGAAGTGAATGGGGGCGCACCGTGCATAACAAGCCATTACACCCATTCACTTCTATGGGCCTGATGGAAATAGCCAGGCCATACAAATGAATGGAGGGTGGCTGCACATGCATAGTACACTCTCCACCACTTTCGGGGCTCTGTTCTCGATACAGGTGGGACGCACACCTATAAGACAATGGGGGCATATCCTAGCGATATGCCTTCATTGTCTGTGATGAGACAACCCCTTTAAGGGGGTATTGCCATCTGGACATTTATGGCATATCCACAGGAAATTTGCAGATGTAGGCCCAGCTTCTTGGACCCGCAACTATCTTGAGAATGGTTCACTCTATTCTGGTGCCAGGAATGGAGAGGTGGCTGTGTATGTAAAAGCAATTGGCTATGGCTATTTCCTACATTTATGGCTATTTCCTACATTTTTCTCCTGACCCGTTTTCACTATGTAAACCAATTACAGCGACCTTCAGGGGGAGAGCCAGGAGGGGGGGAGTGGTAGTTGTGCAGCAACCTGCTGGGGAGTACATGGAAGATGGGAGTGGTGATTGTGGCCCTGAAGGTGTTTGTAGTACTCACAGTTTACAGTGACAATCTCCACTGTGGTTCTCCCTGGGACCATACAGCTACTGGTGGGAACATGCTTTCCTCCCTCGGGCCACACCCTGGTATTTGGAGTGGACTGGTAGTCAATTTTGGTGCACGTTTACAAAATCCAGGTATTCAAATCCAGGTGCTGGTTTAACCCCTTCTACCCTGGGCCTGTCTTCACCTTAAGGATCAAGCCATTTTTTGCAATTTTATTTGTACATCTGACAGCAACAAGGCACAGTTCCAAGGCATATAATACAGTGCAAATCTTTCCCTAAATAGCAGCATATTGGGAAATGGCAATGATGGAGGTTATAGTACTTCTCTCTGTCTTCCCAAAGTCTCTTAACAGAACCATAGGCATGCAATGAGGTTTTTATAAACATTTCTGTAAACTCCTGCAGCAGTTTTAAGATACAGATGACCAAATTGTCTCAAAGTATGGAAGGCAATATTCCCTCTAACAGCAATGAAGTCTCTCTCTGCTATAAACATGCACAATACCTTGCTGACTGACTCCAATGCATGGCCTTGTAGATTCTGGACTTCATAAACTTCGTTTTTTATGGAGCACTATGGTGGTAAAGCTGCTTTCTTGGCTGAAGAAGTCTAAGAGAAGAAGCTTCTCTGAGTTCAGGCCTAGCTCTGAGGAGCTTGCATGTGTAGGTCCTCATTGTAGAATAGCTAAGAAGAGACTCTCTGACTCACCAGGGGACGGGCCCAGATCCATCTCCTGGCAACCTAAGGGGATGAGCTGGATCAAGTAAAGATTTGGTTCCCATGGGACATAATTTTTACTTGACACAAATTAAGTACAGTATATTTTCCTGCCAGTATGTTTAATCATAATTAATTAGTGATTAGTGTACATGTTTATTACTTGAGCAAGAAGTGCATGCCCTTTCTGGGTTATTGGAAATGTTACAATAAACAAAGTCTCTACTGACAAGATGATGGGAGTAGGAGTACATATAGCAGCAATAGGCATAGTTCTGAGGTATATTACAGCGTAGTCTTCTCCCAATAGCTATGTATAGACAGTCACAATGATGGTAGTAATCCTTCCTAAGTCTCACTCTAAGTTCACTTTTCAGTCTTCCCAAATAACCACAGATGTACAATTCTGTTCTCATTAACTCTTTCTGCAATTTCCAGGCTGCACAATGCAAATATTAGATCAGATTGTTGGTCCGCCTCAAATTGTGTTGGATGCCTGAGCAATATACCCTTTCCACAAGCAGTAACGTCTTATTGCTATAAACGTGCGGTACCTACTGTGTGATTCCAGCATGGCCTTAAAATGTGGTCATGACCTTCTATGAATATCTGTTCTCTTTCCCTCAGGGGTATTCTCCAAGTTAAAGAGGTTAACTAGGGATGAGCGAATTGACTTCGGATGAAACATTTGAACAACTTCGTTTCAGTACTGTACGGAGCAAGCACTCTGTACAATATTAGAATGTATTGGCTCCGATGAGCTGAAGTTATTACTTAGCATCATAACTTCAGAAATTGATTTATACTGTAAAAAACATTTTCAGAACTCAAGTTTGGTTTCAAGGTACCACTTGGAACCGAACATGAGTTCGGGAAATGTTTTTTTTTTACAGTAGAAATTAATCTATGAAGTTATTACGCGAAGTCTCGCAAGACTTTGCGGAGTAATAACTTTGACTCATCTGAGCCAATACATCCTAACTGTACAGAGCTAATTTTTTACATATGTCACGTTTATGTTGTAATAATTTTGGAATGCTTTTACTTGTCCAAGCCACTCTGAGGTTGTTTTCTTGTGAAACATTTTACTTCTTGACAGTGATAAATTTGAGTCTATATATTTCACCTTTTATTTATAAAAAATCGAAAATGTACCAAAAACTTAGAAACATTTGCAATTTTAAAATTTTCAGTTATTACTTTACATTTCCCATATGTCTACTTTATGTTGATATCAAGAAAAACCTATAAAAAGGAGCCAGACTGCATATAACAATTCAACATTTTATTGATAAATAGACAAGACAATAAATGTCATAAAACCAAGTGCAGGACTAAAAGCAACATCCCACAAGAGGAGGGACCAGTGTGATACAATGTCCATATACAGGATTAACATAATAAAGTGCAAGTACAAAACATAAAAACAAATAAGCAGGACAAAACACATACCCATGAATGCCTCCTCAGGGATGATGCCTGCCCCAACGCGCTTTTCGGCGTACCTTCGTCAGGGAGACGCTTTTAGTCCTGCACTTGGTTTTATGACATTTATTGTCTTGTCTATTTATCAATAAAATATTGAATTGTTATATGCGGTCTGGCTCCTTTTTATAGGTTTTTCATGTTGTTAATTGAGGCTTACCCTGTATGTTCCGTAGTGATATACGTAATGTTAGGAGGGAAAAGGTTAGGGTGAGAATTTGGCATGGGGGAGGGGGTTCAATTTTTGACTTGGCCAGCAGAAAAGATAGGTGCACCAGCGCTGAGGGAAGGGTGGGCCCCAAGCTGAGTTTTTAGCTACGCCCCTGAGTACAATTTCGATGCAATTTTTTAAATATCCAAAACCCGCTTTTTAAACAACCAATAAATGACCCGATTTTAGAAACTACACCCCTCAAGTTATTCAGATATGATTTTAAAAACTGTGTTAACCCTTTCCACAAGAATTAAAGGATTTTTCATTTTAATCCATTTTTTCCTGTAGGGTAGCACGGGTTAACAGCCAAAGAAACCTCAATATGTACCGTATTTTTCGCTTTATAAGACGCACTTTTTTTCCCCCAAAAGTAGGGGGAAAATTGCAGTGCGTCTTATAAAACGAATACAAGTGAGCGCTTCCATTATGGAAGCGCTCACTTATATGTTTTAGCTGCTGGGGGCCGGGACCCCCCCATCAGACCTCAGATCAGCCCAGCGTGCCCCGTAACAATAAAAAAAAAACTTCACTTACCTGTCCAGCGCCGCGGCTCCGCTCCGGCGCTTCTTAGGCTTCCCGGCCCGGCGCTGCACTGTCCTGAACGCGTACAGCGTCAGGACGTAGTGCGCGCACTATGACCTGACGCTGCACGCAGTCAGGTGACAGTGCAGCGCCGGGCCGGGAAGCTAAGAAGCACCGGAGCGGAGCCGCGGCGCTGGACAGGTAAGTGAAGTTTTTTTTTTATTGTTACGGGCACGCTGGGCTGATCTGATCTGAGGTCTGATGGGGGGCACAGAGTGGTCTAATGGGGGCACTGTGAGCTGGTCTGAGGTCTGATGGGGGCACAGAGTGCTCTAATGGGGGCACTGTGAGCTGGTCTGAGGTCTGATGGGGGCACAGAGTGCTCTAATGGGGGCACTGTGAGCTGGTCTGAGGTCTGATGGGGCACAGAGTGCTCTAATGGGGGCACTGTGAGCTGGTCTGAGGTCTGATGGGGGCACAGAGTGCTCTAATGGGGGCACTGTGAGCTGGTCTGATGGGGCACAGAGTGGTCTCATGGGGGCACTGTGGGCTGGTCTGAGGTTTGATGGGGGGCACAGAGTGGTCTCATGGGGCACTGTGGGCTTGGTCTGAGGTCTGATGGGGCACTGTGGGCTGGTCTGAGGTCTGATGGGGCACTGTGGGCTGGTCTGAGGTCTGATGGGGGCACAGTGGGCTGTTCTGAGGTCTGATGGGGGCACAGTGGGCTGTTCTGAGGTCTGATGGGGGCACAGTGGGCTGTTCTGAGGTCTGATGGGGGCACACTGGGCTGATCTGAGGTCTGATGGGGGCACACTGGGCTGATCTGAGGTCTGATGGGGCACACTGGGCTGATCTGAGGTCTGATGGGGGCACAATGGGCTGATCTGAGGTCTGATGGGGCACAATGGGCTGATCTGAGGTCTGATGGGGGCACAGTGGGCTGATCTGAGGTCTGATGGGGGCACAGTGGGATGATCTGAGGTCTGATGGGGGCACAGTGGGATGATCTGAGGTCTGATGGGGGTCTGATGTGATGTCCTGAAATTTATGGGGGGTCAGATATGAGGTCTGATGAAAAATATTTTTTCTTATTTTCCTACTCTAAAATCTGGGGTGCGTCTTATCTTCGGGTGCGTCTTATAAAGCGAAAAATACGGTATTACCCTGATTCTGCAGTTTACAGAAACACCCAATATTTGGTCGCACACTGCTGTACTCTAACTCTATCCCTGGTGAATTAACACTCCCTACCCAGGGAGTGGGGCCACCCATTATCATGGGAAACTGGGCTAAGAATGTCTGTGTTAACTATTTGCTGCCCACATAACCATTAGGGACATAGAAACATAGAAGATTGACGGCAGAAAAAGACCACCTGGTCCATCTAGTCTGCCCTTTTATTATCTTTTTATTGTTATCTTAGGATAGATACATGTTTATCCCAGGCATGTTTAAATTCAGTTACTGTGGATGTATCAACCACCTCTGCTGGAAGTTTGTTCCAAGCTTCTACTACTCTTTCAGTGAAATAATATTTTCAAATGTTGTTCTTGATTTGTCCCCCAACTAACCTCAGATTGTGTCCCCTTGTTCTTGTGTTCTGTTTCTTATTAATAACCCTTCCTCCTAAACTTTATTCAGTCCTTTAACATATTTAAAGGTTTCAATCATGTCCCCCCTTTCTCTTCTTTCCTCCAGACTATACATATTAAGAACTCTGAGTCTTTCTTGATAAGTTCTATGCTTTAGACCTTCCACCATTCATAAGTGAAATAAGTGCTTAAACAATGAATCATCAGATTGAACTCTATAGCATAAAGTTAATTCTTCAGCATTAAATTAATCCTTTGCAATGATCTATTGGGTCACTGCAAAATCCCTGCCCTATCACTGCCCCTAACAACACCTAGCTAGTTTATAGCTCCTCCCACCCAGCTACTTACATAGACACTCCCATATCACTGCCCCTAACACCCAGCTAGTTTATAGCTCCTCCCACCAAGCTAATTACATAGACACTCCCCGATCACTGCCCCTAACACCGAGCTAGTTTATAGTTCCTCCCTCCCAGCTAGTTACATAGACATTCCCCTATCACTGCCCCTAACATCACCCAGCTAGTTTATAGCTCCCCCTACCCAGCTAATTACATAGACACTCCCCTATCACTGCCCCTAACATCACCCAGCTAGTTTATAGCTCCCCCTACCCAGCTAGTTACATAGACACTCCCCTATCACTGCCCTAACACCCAGCTAGTTTATAGCTCCTCCCACCAAGCTAATTACATAGACACTCCCCGATCACTGTCCCTAACAACACCCAGCTAGTTTATAGTTCCTCCCTCCCAGCTAGTTACATAGACATTCCCCTATCACTGCCCCTAACATCACCCAGCTAGTTTATAGCTCCCCCTACCCAGCTAGTTACATAGACACTCCCTATCACTGCTCCTGACACCCCAAGCTAGTTTATAGCTCCACCCACCCCACTGGTTACATAGACACTCCCTATCACTGCCCCTAAACCCCAGTTAGTTTATAGCTCCTCCCACCAAGCTAATTACATAGATACTCCCCTGTCACTGCTTCTGACATCCAGCTAGTTACATAGACACTCCCCTATTACTGCCCCTTACAACAACCAGCTAGTTTATAGCTCCCCCACCCAGGTAGTTACATAGACACTCCATATCACTGCCCCTAACACCCAGCTAGTTTATAGCTCCTGCCACCAGCTAGTTACATAGATACTCCCCTATCACTGCCCCTAACACCCAGCTAGTTTATAGCTCCTCCCACCGAGCTAATTACATAGACACTCCCCGATCACTGCCCTAACAACACCCAGCTAGTTTATAGCTCCTCCCTCCCAGCTAGTTACATAGACATTCCCCTATCACTGCCCCTAACATCACCCAGCTAGTTTATAGCTCCCCCTACCCAGCTAGTTACATACACACTACCCAATCACTGCTCCTGACACCCCCAGTTAGTTTATAGTCCACCCTCCCCGCTGGTTACATAGACACTCCCCTATCACTGCCCCTAACCCCCCAGCTAGTTTATAGCTCCTCCCCAGGGGCGTTGCTAGGGTGTCAAAAGATCTGGGGCCCAAGCCCCAATGAATATGGCCCAATTCTCTATGTCAACCCTCGTCCCAACAGGAGAACATACCTTACATCCAGTGCCTGCCAATTGACGTCTTCTGTGATGTAGATCTTCTCTGTCATTATCTTCGTTTCGGACAACTTCTCTCAGCCTCGTCTCTGCAGAGTGTGACACACAGACATCTTATCTTCCTCACATTTCCATCATCATCCCCCAACCTGGAGTCCCCACAGCTTATCCTGATGCTCGCTGTGCCCCCCAAAACCTCCAAATACTATCCTGGAGAAATAATAGTGCCCCCATAGTAATAGTCCTACCAGTAGTAATTCCCTCATTAGTAACACTCCACCCTACAGTGACCCCAGCACTGATAATGCTCCCCAAGATTGTCCCCATTAATAGAAGAGTCCTCCAGTATTAATAATGCCCTCACAGAGCCCCCAGTAGAAATAACTACGCTCTGGCCCCATTCACTGTAATGGGGGATGCCACGGATCCAGCCGCAGGATGGCAAACCCTGCACCTGAGGGGTTAACTACCTCTGATCGCAGCATCCTGTCATGGGTGCCGGCTTAGTGATTTTGCGCCGGCACCCGCTCCTGCACTTGTATTAAATGATAGTAATGTTCATTGGTGGCGCAGCGGCTACAGCCCCTCCTCTTTTCCGCCCCCTCCTCTAATTGATGGCAGTGGCACAGGGGAAAGGGAGAGCTTCCTTCTCCCCTGTGCTGCTGAGGGAACATGTTCTCTGATACTTGGCTGCGCAGTAGCACAGCTTAGTATCGGTAACAGGCAAATCCCGGTATCGTATCAATACCGGGATAAAAGTATCGACTGGATATCGAGAATTTGATACCCGGTGCAACCCTAGCGTCTGGTCTGAAAGGAGAAGATGAGAAAAAAGAACGTCTGCATTAGAGGAGAAGTCACTGGATGTAAGAGGTATGTGCGCTGTATGCTGGATAGCACTGAATATAATGTCTATGCAAATATGTCTGTAGTGCTAGGTACAAATGTGTATAAAATGTATATGGAGCAGGTAAATCTACTGTAAGTGTAGCCTAGATGTAATTTATATACTGTATGGTGTATATTGTATATGTGATTATGTGAGTGTAGTGTCTATATAGTCTGTTATCCCAAATCTGGAATAACTACTGTGTGTGGGGCACAATGGAGACTGGGCAGGGTTTTAACATGTACAGATAGACATTTGGTGGAGTTAGAGGTGTGGGCCAGTGCTTTACAAAAACTCGCAACACTGGTAGTTTAGCTCCTTAGGCTTTTTAAAAGTTTTGTGGTCTGTGTATATATGGTGTATGTATATGTAAACACGTGTCGTGATGCCACGTGTCCGCCGTTTAGTAGGGAACCTGTTCTTAAAAATTTGAATCCCACCCCTGTGGACATGGTCATGTGACCACAGCCCAGAACAGAATATAGTAGCAATAAAGGTAAAAGAAATAGACCACACACTTACAGCTACCTTCATAAATCAATATTTGAGAGGATATTCATGCAAACTGGAAAAAATCCAGTATACCAGTAGACTCATGAGAAACTGGAAACATTTGGCATATTCAGCTTAGTAAAAAGATGCTACGGCAGCATTATTTATGTGTACTATATGGTGGCAGTAGTTATGTATATAGTATGACAGCATTAACTCTGTTTACTGCATGTCACCATTAGTTCTAGTATGTGTAGTTTATGGCGGTACTATTTATACTGTACTCTATGGTAGAATTAGTTATATACACAGTATAGAAGCATTATTTATTCACTGCATAATACGGGCATGTGTCTGCGCACTGCCTGTTCCTCTATTTGTATATGTAATCTTGCATATCCATGGCTATGAACGTGTAACTACATAATTAGGCAGTTTGCTTTTGGTTGTCACACAGCTTTTCCTGAAGCAGATATAACTAAGAAACAACTGTGTAAAACTTCTTACAATTTAGCAGGAGAGGAAGTATAGATTAGAGATTACAAAATATTTCTTTTCTGCTCATGAAACCAATAAATACGCCACCGAATGTTGACAAAATGCTCATATCAGGCCTCCACTTGATTTTCCCTCATTTCTGGGTTCTTTTGGTTGCAAATATACTGACATCATGAATTATTGACTGGCAGGGCTTAAATGTTGTTCCGAAGGGGCTTGTGTGACCTTACAGAGGTCAGATGGAGTTTAGGAGGATAATCCATGCTGTTCATACATTTTTCATACCATGATCTTTGGTTGACTAGGAAAGTGTTTGAAAGATACAAAGTACTTCTTAGACATTTGGGAGGATATGGAGCGTCCAGATATCAACTATTTGTGTATGCTGGATGTTCAAAGTTTATACATGAATATACCACAAGAGGAGGGCCCTGGGTGTAACAGTCAACCATGGTGGCTTTTCTCACACTGTTGCTCCCTAGGGCTGTGCAATGAAAGGAGGGGACACCCTTTCTTCTTCCTGGGCACACCCTGGTTCTGGGGCTCCTACCTGATGGTATTTGGGGTGCCCGTGATGTTAAATGTCTGTATGGGTACAAGGCAGGGTATGTAGGGTTTAATTGCCAGTGTATGGTGTAGGGGTCAGAAAACTAGGCCAAAGGTAGAAGAATAAATGTCTCTCTTTACTCAAGTACAAAATGGGAATTGTAGTACATCCAACCATAGCAGACACTGTTCCAACTGTACACAGGGCAGATCTCTCCCAGATAGAGATGTATGGATTTAGGCAAGGATGGCAGTTATTGCCCTCTTCCCTCTCTTGCTAAAGTCTCTCTCAGTAGAATATATGGCTGGCAACAGTACCACAGCAATAATGGCTGTAATGTCCTCTACGGGATATAGAGTCTTGAAGACACATCTGACTAGGACGTGTCCAAGTGTGAATGATGTCTAAACAATGTCCCTCACAGCAGCAAATCTGAATGGCTGTGGTAACAGATTATCTTACTGAACCTTATGCTTGGCCATGCATATCCAACGTTCTCCTTTATCTTCCTCTCTTTCTGCAGATCTTGCAGAGATCTGTTAGTCTCTTAAGCTTTCTGGTGCTGAGAAGAGGGAGCATAAGGACTTTGCCCCCTCTATCTCTCTCTGAGCTCTTCCTCTAAGGCCCCTTTCACACGACTGTATTTTTTGCGGGCTCCGATCCACATTTTTCACATGAAAAATGCGTACCCATTCATTTCTATGGGTCCGCAAAAAATACTGAGAGCATACGGTGTGCTGTCCGCACCCGTATGCCCGTTACGTAGCCCCGCAAAAAAAAATAGAACCTGTCCTATTCTTGTCCGCAAAACGGACAAGGATAGGCATTGTTACAATGGATCCGCAAAAAAAAAAATGGATGCCGTACGGACGGCATCCGTTTTTTTTGTGGATCCGCAATTTGTGGACTGCAAAACACAACGTTCGTGTGTAAGAGGCCTAAGACTGACTCACTGAGCTGGGGGCAGATCTTGGATCCCCACTCAACCTCCTGCAAAGGGCTGAACCAGGAGTAGTAACCCTGGTTACGTTATCCATACACAGCTATACACAACATTATAAAAAATAACATGTTATTACATGACGTTAAATAACAAACCATTTGCAGATACCTCCTGCTCCAGGGTACTGCATTTGCAATATGTGAGAGATGTGCTAATCCATCACTTGATATTTGGATGATAATATTCATCATGACATTGCTTGAGGTGGTTTTGTCTTGTAATGATTTTAGATTTGACCATGTTTATTACTGGCAGCTGTGATGGGGTCTTACATGGCTCCAGGTTTTGCAAATATATTCATGACAGCATTTGAAGCCAAATTCATATTTTGCAATTCTGGACTCAAAGTTCATTCGCGTGGCTTTGCTACGTGGATGATATTTTTCTTTTGTGGACAGATGATGCAACTTTTTTTTTTGAGATTTGTTGAATATATAAATGGATGTCATCCAACTATTACATTTCAACTACATTATCATGTTAATGTTATGTTTGTTGTTTTCTGAACCTATGAATTGTAATAATCTTTGTGTTCCAGTCATTATATACCACTGGCCTTTTGGGGGGGATACCAAAAAGTCAGCGGTATTTCTCCAGCCGAATTCTGGCATATTTTCTGGATGGCGACCTGATCTCTACCGGGGAGGTAGTCATTCTGGTAACATCTGGAAATGCCGGACTCAGAGAACTCTGGCAGGCGGTTCAGCCGGAAAAGCCTGCCGAGCCTAATGCCGTAGTGGAAGAACATTGAGCATTATGTTAATAAAGGGAGATATTATCCGTAAGACCACAAATAGGTAAATATTTGTGGCTACGAGAAAAAGGGTTACTTTCCTTTGTTTAGGGTGCCTAAACTGCAATGCGATAATCAGAGGTGATATTGCATATCATCCGAGTTGTTACTACCCTATTAAACTTGAAGGGAGTCTGTCACCACTATATACAGTGCTTACATGGCTCTGTAGCACACCTAAACATGAATGTATTGGTACCTTTGTTATTTTCTTTAGACTTGCAGATGCAAGAAAAACGCTTTTTAATTCATATGCAAATGAGCACTCGCAAGTGCCCAGAGTTCAGTGTGTAGGAGGCCAGGCTGCTCTGTCTTCTTTCATGATGGTTACTGCTCCCCAGCCTCTGCCTTTGCCCGCCCTACTATTCCTTTGTGGCATACAAGGAGGGCGGGTCATATAGTGGTGACAGACTCCCTTTAAGGGATTTGCCCCTTGTTGCACTAAAAATATAATTTATTGTTTAACCCCTTCCTGACCAGCGCTGTAGTGCTACGACGTGCTGATCGGGCAGGTGCAGGAGTCGCGCCTGTCCGATCAGCTGCAGTAGACCGGCTGTGCCCAGTAGCCGGACCCCTGCTACTGAAAACACTGATGATGGTGCATTAACCCTCGATGTGCCGCGGTCTGCGCTGACCGCGGCACATGCGATGTGGGCGGCAGGAAGAGGAGTCCATCGGGTCCCCGCGCTACTGTGACAGGGACCCGATGGCAGGGAAGGCAACCTGATGCTTCTACGGAAGCCTGTGAGATCCAGCCCCCTGGATCTCACAGGAAGCAGGCTGTAAGTGTATTACTGTGTGTAATACACTTACAGCCAATGCATTACAATACAGAAGTATTGTAATGCATTGTAAAGTGGATCAGACCCCCAAAAGTTAAAAAAAAAGTGAAAATAAGTTAAAAAAAGTTTCAAGTAAAAAAAAAAAGCCCTTTTCCGAAAATAAAATTGTAAAAAAAGGGATAAAAAGAAAAGTAGTCATATTAGGTATCGCCGCGTCCGTATTGACTGACTCTATAAAAATATCACCCCGCCAGGTGAACACAGTAAAAAAAAAAAACAAACAGTGCTGAAACAGCCATTTTTGGTCACCTTCCCTCACAAAAAGTGTAATAGCAGGCGATCAAAAAGGCATATTTACCCCAAAATGGTACCAATCAAACCGTCATCTCATCCCGCAAAAAATGAGACCCTACCTAAGACAATCGCCCAAAAAATAAAAAAAATATGGCTCTCAGAAAATGAAGAACAAAAAAATAAGATTTAATTCTGTTCAAAAATGCACCTAATGTGTAAAACTTAACAAAAATAAAAATGTTAGACATATTGGGTATCACCGCGTCCGTAACAATCTGCTCTAAAAAAATCACATCATATTCCCCCTCAGGTGAACGCTGTAAATTTATGACTATGACAAAACAGCCCTTTTTTGTCACCTTGCCTCACAAAAAGTGTAACACCAAGCAATCCAAAAGTCTTATGTACCCCAAAATGGTACCAATCAAACCGCCATCTCATTCCGCAAAAAATGAGACCCCACCTAAGACAATCGCCAGAAAAATAAAAAAGTAGGCAGTTAGAAAATGGCAACACAAAAACAAGATTTAATTCTGTTCAAAAATTCATTTACTGTGTAAAACTTAACAAAAATAAAAATAATAGACATATTGGGTATTGCTGCGTCCGTAACAACCTGCTCTATAAAAATATGACATGATTTGCCCCTTCAGGTGGATGCTGTAAAAAAAACTTTAAAAAACTACGTCAAAACAGCTATTTTTTTCACCTTGACTCACAAAAAGTGTAATACCAAGCGATCAAAAAGTCTTATGTACCCCAAAATGGTACTAATAAAAACGTCACCTCATCCCGCAAAAAATGAGACCCTAGCTAAGACAATCGCCCGGAAAAAAAAAAAAATATGGCTCTCAGAAAATAGCAGCACAAAAACAAGATTTAATTCTTTTCAAAAATGCATCTTAGGGCTCGTTCACATCACCGTTAGGGCTTCCGTTCAGTCTTTCCGTTATAACATCGTTATAACGGAAAGAAACGGAATCCCTAGGACGGACATCAAAACGGACACCTTTAAGAGGCATTCCGTTTTGATCCGTCATAATAGAAGCCTATGGCTCTGCATAACGGATCCGTCTGGTTGCCGTTATGCTGGACGGAAAACAAAGTCCTGTCGACAGGACTTTGTTTTCCGTCCAGCATAACGGCAACCAGGGACCGGACGGCAGCTCAGAACAGGTAAGTATGGTCTTTAAGTGGCTGGGTGGGCTGATCTGAGGTCTGATAGGGGCACAAGACGCTAATCTGAGGTCTGATGGGGGCACAAAACGCTAATCTGAGGTCTGATGGGGGCACAAAACGCTAATCTGAGGTCTGATGGGGGCACAAAACGCTAATCTGAGGTCTGTTGGGGGCACAATATGCTGATCTGAGGTCTGTTGGGGACACAATATGCTGATCTGAGGTCTGATGGGGCACAATATGCTGATCTGAGGTCTGATGGGGGCACATTCTGCTGATGTGAGGTCTGATGGGGGCACATTCTGCTGATGTGAGGTCTGATGGGGGCACATACTGTTGCTCTGAGGTCTGATGGGGGCACAATACACTGATCTGAGGTCTGATGGGGGCACATTCTGCTGATTTGAGGTATGATGGGGGCACATTCTGCTGATCTGAGGTCTGATGGGGTACATTCTGCTGATCTGAGGTCTGATGGGGGCACATTCTGCTGATCTGAGGTCTGGTGGGAGCACAGTGAGATTGTATGGGGGCACAGGGGGCTGATATGGGGGTCTGATAAGAGGATCTGATGAAAAATAGTTTTTTCTTATTTTCCTACACTAAAACCTAGGTGCGTCTTATGGGCCGGTGCGTCTTATAGGGCGAAAAATACGGTATATATTTTGAAAGTAGAGAAATTGAAATTTGCAAATTTGCAAATGTTTCCAAATTTTTGATAAATTTATTATTTTTATAAATAAAAATGAAATATTTTGCCACAAATTTACTACTGTCGTGAAGTACAATGTGTCACGAGAAAACAATCTCAGAATGGCCTGGATAAGTAAAAGCGTTCCAAAGTTATTACCACATAAAGTGACATATGTCAGATTAGCAAAAAATGGTCTGGGCAAGAAGGTGAAAACAGGCCCGGGGTAGAAAGGGTTAAAATGCGCTTGTGGAAATATCGGTGAAAGAGGAAGGTCAGAATATGTTTGAATGAACAGAGACAACATTAGAAAGTACACTGATTTGCAATCTAAACAGGTGGGAGCTGGCGTACTACATAAAAATGATAAGAAAAGACCTTTGGTGAAACTGCTGCATATGGCATTATAACGTCTGTACTCCTTGGCTGTAGACATGCCTTGCAGTACCGCTTATCACCTGTAGATGTCATCATTTCCTCAATCACAAATCCAAATCTTTTCAATTAGTACCATTTTTCAGAATTAAGTTTTGTGCAGTAGAGTCTGCAGATAATGAGTGCCCACAGCTTCCGTGCCAAGGGCTTATGAACACTTTGTCCAGTACTGCTGGCTTTTCTTCCACTTGAAGTGGACAATCACAGTCCCAAATGTATGCTCGAGAAAATGCTTGATAACTGCTTGGTATGTAATGCAACCATCATACTTACAGCTGGCTCCATTGGGTATATTTTGCACGAACAGTGGCTACATTATTGACTGATGATACTGAGAATGGTCTAAGGGTATATTCACATTTATTAGTTTAATTCTATGCAGGGGTGCGCCTAGTCTTTCTGATGTCCGAGGCGAAAAGTGAAATGGCGCCCTTCTCTCCCCAATGCCAATTTCTTAACCTAACCTCTTCCCTTCAGCCCATGGCTCTTTGGCAGCCCCTCTCTTGCCCCTACCTGGTGCTGCCTGAGGCGATCGCCTCACCTGGTCTCATTGGTGGTGCACCCCTGCTTGTCCTACACATGTCCTATCTTTTGCAGAGTGGCCCCACTGACCGGGAAGCACATGGAAGCCCTTCAAAACACTTACAGTTGTGTGAATTTTCCCTAATACAGGGTCCGCTAGTCAACTCCATTCCAAAATAATAGGTACGTAAGAGAATATGGCTTATTTACAGGTTCTTGTAGAAGTACAACTCCAAGGATACCTTTCCAGGTTGTCTGTGTTATTGCAACTCAGCCTGATTCACTTCAATAGATCTGAGATGCAATACCAGACACGCTCCATAGACAGGTGTGATGTTTTCTGTGGAAGAAAGTATCCATCAATTACTATTCCTGTACATCCTCTTCAATATAGTATTAACCAGTTCTATAAATACAAGTGCATCTCAATAAATTACAATATCATCAAAAAGTTTTTTTTCAGTAATTCAATTCAAAAAGTGAAACCCATATATTATATAAAGTCATTACAAACAGAGTGAACTTTTTCCAGTGTTTATTTCTGTTAATGTTGATGATCATGGCTTACAGCCAAGGAACACCCAAAAGTCATTATCTCAGAAAATTAGAATATTATATTAGACCAACTGTAATTTTTTTTTTAACACAGAAATGTTGTCGAAATGTAAAGTATGTCCAGTAAATGCACTCAATACTTGGTCGGGACTCCTTTTGCATGAATGACTGCATCAATGCGGCGCAGCATGAAGGCGATCAGCCTGTGGACTGCTGAGGTGTTATGGAAGCCCAGGTTGCTTTGATAGCAACCTTCAGCTCCTCTGCATTGTTGGGTCTGGTGTCTCTCATCTTCCTCTTGACAATACCCTGTAGATTCTCTATGGGGTTAAGGTCAGGCGAGTTTGCTGGCCAATCAGACACAGTGATACTGTGGTTAATAAACCAGGTATTGTTACTTTTGGCGGTGTGGACAGGTGCCAAGTCCTGCTAGAAAATTAAAAATCCAACTACAAAAAGCTTGTCGGCAGAGGGAAGCATGAAGTTCTCTAAAATTTCCTAGTAGACGGCTGCAGTGACTTTGGTCTTGATAAAACATAATGGACCTACACCAGCAGATGACATGGCTCCCCAAACCATCACTGATTGTGGAAACTTCACATGTTGCCATAATCATCAACATTAACATAAATAAACACTTGAAAAAGTTCACTCTGTTTGTAATGACGAAAAAATTTTTTTGATGATATTCTAATTTATTGAGATGCACTTGTAGTATACCCTTAAACACCAGTTCCTGCACCAGCAGAGCTTGCAATCTAATATTAATATAATGCAGAACTGTATTAAGGAGAATATATTGGAAAACGGTTTAACTGGCAAAGAGACTATGCTGACTCTTTAATGGCATATCTACTCACGTCAAGGTTGCAATAGAGAGTTGCAGGAAAAAGTAAGTGAACCCTTTGGAAATACCTGGATTTCTGCATGGATTACTAATAAAATATGGTTATCTTAGTTACAATTATAGACAACCAAAATCTGACTAAACTAATGTTATACCATTCATTTCTTACTCAGTAAATATCTACAGTGCATGGAGAAAAGGTAAGTGAACCATTAAATGCAACATCCTGCAGACCCACCTTTGGCACCAAGTCACCTTCATCAGACGTTTCTTGCAGATGCTAATTACTTTAGTATAACAATGAGAAGGAATTTTACACCGTTCCTCCCTGAAAATGTATTTCAGTTCATCAATATTTTTGGGATGTCTTCATGCATACTTTTCAGGTCATGCCCAAGTTAAAGAGGTTGTTCATAGGGTAGGCCATTATCAGATCAGTGGGGTTTTGACTCCCAACACCCCTGCAGATCATCTGTTCTTTATTAGCTCAGACACTGGAAGTTCACAGTGTTTTCTGTAATTACTTCAGCACTGCTCTCACTTCACCTGAAGGATATCAGTAAGTAAATCCTGGACAAAACCTCTAAGGTATTAACCTCTAATGTACCTTAGGGTACATTCACACGTCCGTGTGTGTTTTGCGGTCCGCAAATTGCGGATCCGCAAGACACGGGCACCGGCCATGTGCGTTCCGCATTTGCGGACCGCACATGGCCGGCTCTATATAGAGATGCCTTTTCTTGTCCGTGGCTCCGGACAAGAATAGGGCATGTTCTATATTTTTGCGGGGCCGCGGAACGGAAGTGCGGATGCGGACGGCACACTGTGTGCCGTCCGCATCTTTTGCGGCCTCATTGAAAATGAATGGGTCCGCACCCGTTCTGCAATTTTGCGGAACGGATGCGGACACATTCTGCGGACGTGTGAATGGAGCCTAAGTTTAGGACTCGGACTTGGCTATTCCAATACACATCTTTTGACCTGTTAAAAAATTATTGTCTGCAGGCTGCAGATCGTGCTGTCTAATCTGTCCCCATGCTGTGAAGGAGATCGCTTCATGTAAAAGCGAGCAAAATGCTTCCCTCCCGACAACTGTCTGCCATATTGGGCTGTGTAATACAGGCTTTACTTGTGTGTTTTGTGCCATTATGTTGTTGCATCACCTAGCATCTCTTTGGCTTAAATTTATGAACTGCTGCCCTTACACCCTCCTGTGATAAAGTGTTGATCCAACTTAAAATTCACTGTTCTTTTAAAGGGGTTGTCCAAGTGTTTAGGTCATCAGTATTGGTCATAGATATAGGTAAGGATATATAATCAGTTTGTGACTGGTGGGGGTCTGAGACCAGGCACGCTACTGATTAGCTGTGGCATTCTGGTAAGCACTTGCAGCCTCCTCGCAGCGTATAAAGCACAGCACTGTCCATGGATAGCGTCTATGCTTGGTATTACAGTTGAGTTCCTCCATTCACCTGAAAGGGACTGAGCTGCGCATAGGCCATGTGAGTGATGAATGTGATGTCACTGATCTAGGAAGAGGACACAACTCTCATAGAAAGCCGCGGTCTGGTGCACGTCTCATACCGCTGCCGATTTATATCATAAACATATCGAGACATTTTGGACAATTGTATGCTTCCAACTTCGTGGGAATAGTTTGGAAAAGGCCCTTTTCTGTTCCAGCGTTACTGTGCCCCAGTGCACAATGAAGGGTCCATAAAGGTGAGTTTGATATGGAAGAACATGACTTCCACACAAAGCCCTTACATCAACACTAGGGATGAGCGAATCGACTTCATACAGTATTAGAATGTATTGGCTCCAATGAGCCAAAGTCGGACCGAATCCGAGTTCAGGAAATGTTTTTTTTTACAGTACAAATTAATTTAGGACTTTGCAAAGTAATAACTTCAGCTCATCGGAGCCAATACATTCTAATACTGTACGGAGCTCCTGCTCTGTACAGTATTGGAATAAAGTTTTATGCGAATCGACTTCGGATGTTTCATCCGAAGTCGATTTGCTCATCCCTACTCAACACCATTCAACACCATTTAGATGAACTAGAATGGAGATTGTGAACCAGGCCCTCTTGTCCAGGTGAGAAAGAGTACATGTCAATGTTAGAGGAAGGTGTAATTACACAGTGCCACCACTATGACCTAGACAGCGAGCAGGTTAGCAGTGAAGAGGTAGTGGCACTTGCATGAGCACCGCATCGTCTTCAAACAGCTGATTGGTGGGGAGCCAGTTGTCGGACACCTACTGATCTGATATTGATGACCTATACCAATCAAGTCATCAATATCTAAGCTCTGCACAACCCCTTTAAGATTTCCCCTTCATTCCCTGCATTTTGTACATTCTTTCATAGTACAGATTAAAGATTACAATTTTTTTTTGTGCTCCCAAAACCATGAAATTTACCACCAAATGTTCCTGTTAAACCTTCACTTGACTTTCCCTCATTTCTAAGTTCCCTGCGGCAGTAAGTATACTGATGTCATTAATTATTTATTGGCAGGGGTTAAATGTTGTTCTGCAGGGGCTTGTGTGAGGTGGCAGAGGCTGGAGGTTTTCATCTGCCTCGAGGAACCCCGTAAGCTGTATGTAGCGAGTGATTTCTTTTTCAAAAAATTCTTGCATGTGTTATAATTATATTCACTCCGTTCATGTAATATTTATTAGAAGTCAACAGAACAAAAATATCCTTTACCTTGTACAAATAATCTGCAGAGCTGTGAACAGTGGAGGTGATAATTTCATATAGACATGCCCTGAATTATTGGGTCCCATTAAGGGTGTCCTCTTCTTTCTTGTTCCTTAGCAGAGAAGGCATTGTGATCCTGGATAGAGTTACACTGCCAATGAAACATGCAGATGCTGTCAGTGTGAGTTGGGGCCCCAAGTATGAGGGCCATAACAGGGGCGTAGCTAAAGGCTCATGGGCCCTGGTGCAAGAGTTCAGCTTGGGCCCCCCCCCCTTCCCCTTCCCTCAGCGCTGGTGCACCTAGCTTTTCTGCTGGCCAAGTCAAAAATTGAACCCTCCCTTCATGCCAAATTCACACCCTAACCTTTTGCCTCCTAACATTACGTATATCACTACAGAACATACAGGGTAAGGCCTCTTTCATTTTTTGCGGGCTCCGATGTGAAAAATGCGGACCCATTCATTTCTATGGGCCCGCAAAAAATGCGGACAGCACACCGTGTGCTGTCCGCATCCGTTGCTCCGTTCCGTAGCCCGCAAAAAAAAAAAAAAGGGCATATCATATTCGGAGCCCGCAAAAACAACGTTCGTGTGAAAGAGGCCTTCGTTTATTACTTTTCCATCATCCTCCCATCTTCTGGACAAATCATCCTACCACCCCTAGTACCACACAGATAGTGCCCTTCAATAATTATTGGCACACAGTGTCCTAAAATAACTGCGCCCAGCAAATAGTGTCCCTGACAGTAATAGTGTAAACATAACGTCCCCCAGAAATAACTGTGCTGATACTGTGCCAGGGTGCCCCCCACAGTAATAGTGCTCCCCAAAGTCCCAACTAATAATTCTCTGCCAGAGTGCACTTGTTAGTAATAGTGCCCCCAACAGTACTAATGTCCCCACTGTGCCCCAGAAGTAATAATGCTTCCAATGTGCCAGTAAGAAGTGCCAGTAAGAAGTGCCCCCATAGTGCACCCCAATAATATGCCAGTAAGAAGTGCCCCAATAATGTGCCAGTAAGGAGTGTCCCCATAGTGCCCCCAAATATTGTGCCAGTAAGAAGTGCCCCCAATAATGTGCTAGTATGAAGTGCCCCAATAATGTGCCAGAAGTGCCCCCAAAATTTCCCCCCTATAATGTGCCAGTAAGAAGTGCTCCCCCCCATTGATTCCCCCCGAAAATCATGTGCTAGTAAAAAGTGTCCCACCCCCATAGATGACCCCCAAATCATGTGCCAGTAAGAAATGCCCCCCAGTGGCCCATGTGCCAGTAAGAAATACCCTCAGTGCTTCATGTGCCAGTAAGAAATGCCCCCAGTGCCCCCATATGCCAGTAAAAAATGCCCCCAGTGCCAGTAGAAATCCCCCCATGTGCCAGTAAGAAATGCCCCCCAGTGCCCCCATGTGCCAGTAACAAATGCCCCCAGTGCCGCCCATGTGCCAATAACAAATGCCCCCAGTGCCCCATGTGCCAGTAACAAATGCCCCCAGTAGAGCTTCAGTCCGTGATTGCACCAATAAAAAAAATAAACATTTATACTTACCTCCATCAGGCTGGCAGCGATGCGATGCAGGCCTCTTCTGGCCTGTGTCCCGCGCTGTACGGCTCAGGCTGAGGCGGCCTCTGATAGGCTGCAGGCCTAGTGCCTGTAGCCTATCAGTGGAACGGGCAGGGGAGACGCCTCTCCCTCCCCTGCCCCGCAGCACAGGTAATCTGTTTCGCCGTCCTGAGGACAGCGATACAGATGACTATGGAGATGAGCGCTTCCACAATGGAAGCGCTTGTTTCCCTGTGACATGCCGCCGCCGTTGCCCCCCAACTGTGTGCAGGGCTGCGCTGTGCAGGGCTGGGCTTGCCCTGCAAGTGGCAAGAGTGGGCCCATTGGGGCCCCCCTGGTTTAGGGGCCCGGTCGCAACTGCGACCACTGCGACCCCTATAGCTAACTCAGCTACTTGGAGTCACTATATGGTACAAATACCTTCTGTTTTGATTAACCCTATTTATATATTTCCTAGTTTATTATTACTCCAGTGCATGTGCATGTAACTTTGCTAACAGTCTTGATTAAAAATTTCCAACCATTTGTGTACACAGCTCCTATGCAGACTCGTTTGTCTCCATGGTTACAGACTACAAGCAAACCTGTGTATAGCCTGATCCTCAAGTGTTACTCCCTCTTTTACTATTTGTAGTTTACCAATTAAATGGGGAGTGAAGTAACAATTGACTGCAGGATCAGACTACACAGGGTTTGTTTGTAGTCTGTAACCATGGGAACTAACTACAACCACAATGAATAGATACTTAGTGAGACCAAAATATTGTCCGGTATTACTCAAATAATTACATTGGCAGAAGCCTGCTACCACTGGAGGGACAATACGCAATATAAAACGTAACTTTTAATCAGCTAAAAATGCACAGATTCTGACGGTAATGTTCAGTCTCATCAGGGGACCATCAGGTGGAACAGACTTCCCCTTCTGTCATCTCTCTGTATAATTACCTTAGATCTTGCCCCAACCTCCGAGAATCCTTTTGTTCATCCCACTTTTGCACTTACTGTGTAGGTTGCTACTCATTTGTTCTCCAATAAAGATATCTCTCGTCACCCATCTCCAGTCTATCCAATTCTGGGAGAACTCCCTGGGTTTGGAGGGGGTCCATTCCACACATGATTTTTAGCTAACCAGTTTAGGGCCTTTTTTTTCCTGATCCTTGGCAATACACAGCTCATACACTTTTTGAACCCCCTTGGACCACTGAAGGAATTCACATGCCCTTACATCTCTTTGAAAATTCTTTGCATCTCTTACATTTCAAACTAAGGCTTCATTCACACGACCGTATTTTGTTTCCGTGTCCGTTGCTTTCTTTTTGCAGACCGTATGCGGAACCATTCATTTCAATGGGTCCGCAAAAAAACACGGAAGGTACTCCGTGCGCATTCCGTTTCCGTATATCCGTATTTCCGTTCCGCAAAAAAGATAGAACATGTCCTATTCTTGTCCGTTTTGCTGACAAGGATAGGCATTGTTACAATGGATCCGGAAAAAAAACTAAAAAACGGATGCCACACGGAACGTCATCCGTTATTTTGTGGATCCGCAATTTGCAAAACACACTGCAAAACACGTACGGACGTGTGAATGAAGCCTTAGGGCTCATGCACAGACCGGTGCCGGCCCGTGCCCGTATTGCAGGCCCACATACGCCGGGTCCGCAATACATGGGCACCGGCCATGTGCAGCCTGCATCACGGATCGGGGACCCATTCACTTCAATGGGTCCACAATCCGGGAGATGCGGAGCGGAGGCATGGATCGGAACACCACGAAAGCACTACGATTTGCTTCCGTGGTGTTTCTGGCCGTGCCTCCGCACCACAAAAAAGTAGCGCAAGCACCACTTTTTTGCCGTGCGGACCTTCGGAGGCGGATCGCGGACTCCATTTAAATGAATGGGTCCGCGATTCCGCATGCGGCGGCCCCACTGTCAGTGCCCGTGCGATGTGGACCGCAAATTACGGTCCACAGCACTGGCATCTGACTGCAAAAAAGTCACAAAGTCATGTTGCTTGCCCATGGGATGTTCAGTCTCATGCATGTATTTTGAGACATTTAGCATGTTTTTGGAGTGGATAGTGCGGGATACTTCTGGTTTGAATTAGATCATCCATTATTTAGATGATTTTATGTGTATTGGGCTGTCAGATTCAAATGTCTGCTCCGTGATGTTGCATTCATTGGAGTTGGTGGAGAAGTGTTTTGGGGTTCCCTTGGCATTTTTGGGCTCTGAGAATAGGAGCATCCTTCAATGGAGTGCAGATTGTGCACACAGAGATAGAGACTAGTTCCAGAGCAGGCCACACATGGGCCTAAGTTGACGCTGCACACTTAAAGATTATTGTTGCATGAGAGACACTCTCTGTCAAGAGAACACCAGTCAGACACCCTAGAATTAAAGGGGTTCTGCAGTTCTTTTTAACTGATCATCAGCATCTCATTGGCAATGATCTGACACCTGGGACCACGAAAGGGCCGTAGCTAAAGGCTCATGGGCCCTGGTGCAAGAGTTCAGCTTGGGCCCCACCTCGCTCAGCGCTGGTGCACCTAGCTTTTCTGCTGCCCGAGGCAAATATTAAACCCCCCCCATGCCAAATTCTCAACCTAACCCCTTCCCTCCAGTCCTACTGTTAAAGGGGTTGTCCTCTTTGTGCTACTGATGACCTATCCTCAGGATAGGTCATCAATATCAGATTGGCCGGGGTCCTCCGGCACCCCCGACGATCAGCTGTTTGAAGAGAGGGCATTGCTCATATGAGAGCTGCTTCTCTGCTCTGCTCACCTGCTCACTGTAGCATTTGCAGTGATGAGTCGTAAACATAGCAGAGAAGGCAGCGCTCGTACAAAAAAAAAAGACAACCCTTTTAAAGACATAAAACATTACATACAGCGCTACAGAACATACAGGGTCATACATCCCCACATATGTACCTCTTACATCCAGTGACTCTTCTCTGATGTAGACGTTCTGTTTCCTCACCTTCTCCTTTCAGACCAGACCACTATGATTATTTCTTTCAGCCACGTCTCATCTCTGCAACAAACAGACATCTTACTTTCCTACTTTTCCATCATCCTCTCACCTTCTCAACACCCCATCCTGCCCCCCCAATACTGTGTCCACTGTGCTCCCCAATACTATCCTACAGAAACAGTCTCCCTGAAAATAATGATACCAAACACCCCTTTATATTGTGTGCCAGTACAAAAAATACCCCCTTCCTTTCAGATCAGACCCCCATATAAAACCCTAAATGAGACCCCCCCCAACTCAGACCAAACCCCTTTTAGACCTCTATCACTGACCCCATATAAGACCCCAGCTTTAGACCTGAGATCAAACCCCCATTAGACTTCCATGTAAGGCCCCAACCCAATATCAGACCTTAGATAAGACCCCCATTAGACCTCCAGACCCCCATTAGATCCCCAGACTCCCATATCAGACTTTCAGACCCCTAATCAAATCCCCATTAGACCTCCAGACCCCCCAGTCAGACCTCTCCAGACCCCCCAGTCAGACCTCTCCAGACCCCCCAGTGAGACCTCCAGATTCCCCAGTGAGACCTCCAGACCACACCAGTGAGACCTCCAGATCCCCCCATTAGACCCCCAGACCCCACCAGTAAGACCTCCAAACTCCCCCATTAGACCTCTAGACCCCACCAGTAAGACCTCCAGACCCCACAATTGAGTCCTTCAGAACCCCCCATTAGACCTCCAGACCGCACAAGTGAGTCCACCAGAGCCACCCCCCCCCATTAGACCTCAGATCAGACAGTAAAATAATAAATAAACTTACCTCTCCTGCTCCACCGCTCCTCTCCCTGTCCTGGGTCTCCTCTTCTCAGGGCCCACGCTGCAGTCACGTGAGAGAGAAGAGCGAGCAGGAGGAGGGGTACAGTACAGTGCTTCTCTCCCCCTCCTCCGGCAGGCTAGTGAGCGCTTCTGCATCTTATAAAGGGAAAATACATTGCCACTGGCAAGGGGGACCTCTGGGCCCCCCTGGCTTAGGGGCCCGGTCGCAACTGCGACCGCTGCGACCCCTATAGTTACACCAATGACCTCCGCTGACCAGCTGTTTGAGAAATCAACAGCACTCCAGGAGCCCCGTGGCCTTCAGTTTCCATCAGGCCCAGTGTCGTCACGACTAGTATCACTGGCCTCAGCGCGGCTAAGCCCGGTTCACTTGAATCGGGGTTTAGCCCCGTCCAGTTATACTAGTAGTGACATCACTGGGCCTGAGGGAAACTGAGAGAAGGCCGCGGCGCTCCTGGACAGCCTTCTCAAACAGCTGATCAACGGGGTCCCAGGTGTTGGACCCCCGTCGATCAGATGCTGATGATCTATCCAGAGAATAGATCATCAGTAAAAAAGAATGGCAGAACCCCTTTAAAGTTAGTCTTTCACCTGTTTTTCACTTATATAACTAACAGCAGTGCCCCATAGAAGATTGCACACACATCCCAGACATACCTGTGTGCACTGTGTGTCTGTATTACATGTTTAGAAAAAGCACTTTTATTCTGCTGGAAAACAGCTCCCAAGTGCCCAGCTGAAAGTGAAACTAAAAACAGCTTCCTCTCCCAACTCGATTTCTAACAGCTATAACTTCTGATATACTGGATATAACGATGTGATTTTGGTATCATTTGAAATCTTGGAATGTCCGCTTTCAAAGAAGGTCAGAACCATTTTCCTATCTGCTACCAATCCCAAAATATGAGCAGCTAAAGCAGCCCTCCTCTCTTCAGTCTGGTTTGCTTTGAGCACTTGCAGCAGCAGAGCCGGGCACTTGGGAGCTGTTTTCCTTCAGAATAAAAGTGCTTTTCTTGGACATGTAATACAGACACAAAGTGTACACAGGTATGTCTGGGATGTGTATGCAATCTTCTGTGGGGCAGTGCTCTTAGTTATATTGGTGAAAAACAGGTGAAAGGCTCCCTTTAAGTACTGTGTTACTGTAGATATTGTGCACTAGTGGATAACAAGAGGAGCTGTTATTGTGGCTAAGAGTTTGCTAAGGTAGAAAGAGATTGACACCGTAAACTATGTTTCTGTTTGAGCTACCAGTTTGCTTCAGTTCATGTTCTTATCCTTTGTATAAAGAGACTATACAAAGCCATTTGTACCACAACTACTTGCTGAAAAGGTTCTCCAGTAAAGTCTTCTGTTCTATTATACTCCGGTGTGGCCTCTCTCTCAGCCTGGTGTGGACAGTAAGGGGACTATCATTACACCCCTAACAAGCACTGTATGGAACTATGTACCAACCCTACCTCTGTAAAACACAACTAATGGTCTGAAACACATTATAAAGGCAAGAATTCTCACAAATTAAAGAGAATCTGTCAGCATGATCAACCCTTTTAAACCAGGCATATGGAGTTGATCATGATGATTAAATTGATAAGCGTCTTATGGCTATATGATCAACTGCTGCAGTGATATAAAAATTAATATATTTATTCAAATGACTTAGTTAGAGCAGCAGGGGGCTGGCAGTAGTACTTGGAGCACTGCTACGCCCCTGTACTCTGTACATTCCCCTTTTCTCTTTGATTGATAGGGGTAATAGCCCTGTCTTCTTGTGCCTACATTGGGACTCACAAGAAGGTCCAGCACTAATATGTTATAAACTTATAACCAATCATTGATGTTAGTGTGTTTTAGCAAAATTCAGCATTTGACTAGAAATGCATGATTTTTCTAATGTACAGTGGGTTATATTTGCCACTGGCGCCAGTGGAGCCTCTGCAGAGTGTTCTGTGGGGAGAATACTTAGGGTATGGTCACATGATCAGGTTTCCTGATGCAGTCAAAAATCATTCCAGGTAACTACTTCATGAAGCTGACTAAGAGAATGCCAAGAGAGTGCAAAGTTGTTATCATCAAAAAATGGGGCTAATTTGAAGGATCTGCAATTTAAAACATATTCTAGTTTAACCCTTTTAAAGCTTAATTCCATACGTGTTCATTAATTTTTTTATGTTTCAATGTAATAAAAATAATAATGTAAAAAATAAACAATATATAAATATATATATATATATATATACTGTATATATACAAACTCTGTACATATATAATACTAATAATCTTTAATAAATGATATAATTACAATACAATATACAGATATAAATATCCTCACATAGAACTTCCTATATTTAGTTTGTAACCTAGTGCTCTGCACATCCTAGAATTCTTTTCCACATATTTAACCAATTACTGATTTTATCGAATAATGAAATTATATCTGCTGCTTGCAGGCTTCTGTTTGACAGAATATATTCCTCTGAAGAATTGCCTCGCTTTATAAAAATAGAGCACAAATTATTTATAAGAAGTGGGGACAGGTAAAATGGAAATAATGGCCATTTCTGTGGAGTGGGGAGAGGATGAACAGAGGTGGAGGGATAGATGTAGTAACAGCTCCACAATCCACATGTCCTGTAATATAAATTCTACACCAGTCCTTGAAACTGGAAATGTACCAGTACACTGCAGAAAAAATGGCCTCTTTTTTAATGGGATATTTGGGTATTTTGAAAGGGGCTTGTCTGGGCTTGGATAAGAAGGGTCTACTCAGGGGTGGGATTCAAATTTTTTTTTTTTAATTCCAAATATTTTATTTAAATTTTCCAAACCAACACAATAAAGAAAATTAATCACCAATATTTCACAATACAAATAACCCCTTTACACTCCCTCCTACCCAACCTGAGTCCTCCGCACAAAAAAAAAAAAAAAGAAAAGAAAGGGGGACAAGAGGAACATCTTTTATAGATCCACTTCATAAAGTCTATAAAATTCTTTCCATAGGTTAACATGTAGTAAAATGGGAGAGAACCAGTGCTTGACTATACAAAGTCGGGCAAGAAAGATCATTCTCAATAATTTCCTTTTTTGTTTATTAGGGAGTTTTAATTTTGTGTCATCCCCCAATATAATTAACTTCAAATCCCAGTTGATTTTTATATTTAATATACTCTCAATCAGTGAAAGGACATCAACCCAAAAAGGTTTAATCTTGGCACACTCCCATAATAGATGAATCCAACCAGCTTCCTCTTCCTCACATCTCGGACAGTCAGCACTGGATCTCACTCCAATCTTATTAAGAAAAATAGGTGTACAATAAAGTCTGTGAATTTAGGTTGAACTGAATGCTTAATCCACTTTTTTAAAGGCCCTTGTAAAGGTTAAGAAAGGATCCACCTTTTTTTAACCAATCCAAACCTTGATATATAATCTTAAACACACCCTGTAC
>ONZH01012704.1:0-25031 GCA_900303285.1 Rhinella marina
AAATGTGTATTTTTATTTTAAACATATATAACACATACATATTTTTTTTTTGGAGGGGGGGGGACTAAAGGCTGAGGCTCCAAAACAAACTTAACAATACTAAATAGAACTATTAGTAAAGTTAACTAACAACAGCTAGTCTCCTACTAAGTGTAGAAAACGGAGGCGGAGGTAGACAACAGTGTTTGATTTTGAAATAGGGTTTTTGAGACTTCGGGTTCGCACAGCCCATGACATGACACAAGAATTTGGCTGTAAAATTATGGCCCGGCTGACAGCAACAGTGGGAAGACACTCAGACTATTCTGCCCTGCAAGGCCTGATATAATCACCACCAGCATCAGCAAGAGGAGTATGAAATTCAGATGTAATCCAGCCATTATTCATTTTTATAAAGGTATTCTTTTGAACACTGCCCGGTGACAGATTTGTCCTTTTGGGTGTCACCCCTCCCCCAGCGGCACTAAAAACCCTCTCTGACATGACACTTGAGGCTGGGCAGAAAAGAAGCCCTAGTGCATAGTGGGACAGTTCTGGCCATTGTTGGCCTCAGGGAGGCTGTCCTCTATAACCGCCGGATTATAAGGTGGGCTTCGGTGGCTTCACCGAGAGGGAACCACCGAGAGGTGGCAGAAAATGACGGGGTTTGCTTGAGTGGAATGGTGGAGCAGGACGAGTCTGACCCCTGGCTACATATGGATACTGTATTAGCAGATGACAGCAAATCATCCGGCTGAGAATGAGATGAGCGTGCCATCCACTCCACTACCTCATCTACTTTCTCCTCCACTACAATTTTGCGCCTCGGTGGGTTAGCCTGGTGGAACAATGGCCAAGTATTGCGAATACTACTAGTAGATGCTCCGGCTACAGGTCTTTTGGCACTGCTGCCCTGTGCCACCTTTTTTTAAAGCTCAAAGTCTGGCTGGAACTGGACCCCTTTTGCCTATCCATTCCAGACATTTTTCAATTCACTCTGTGGCCCTGCAGCTGGTCTTTGTCCCTGTATCGCACTGTCTTTCCCTGTATCTCTATCCCTGCTTGATTAAATACTAGCCCTGAACTGGCCCTGCAATTGCCCTGCAGTATCCCTGATATGTGTAATATGGATTCCCAGAGCTGTTATATTAAATTTTCACAAAACAGGTCTCAGAACTTCACACTCAGTGCTTCTGCTCGTCTCAGCAGTTGCAGCAGAAGTGATGCGTCACTGGCTTACCGAGCCTAAGCCAATCAGAGCAAGCCCTGCCCACTAGGTCACTAGGTTTACTAACAGTAAAAGTTTGCTAATGAATTGAATTCGTACGCAACAGCGTATACAGTAATTTATACGCAGCAATAGCGTATAATTTATAGGACAAAGCCGAAGCGAATCACCTAATATTCGGATTCACTTCGAAGCTAAAAATTCCCAAGATTCGATACGAAACAACGAATCAACGAATCAACGAATCGATTCGCTCATCTCTATCAGTGTTACTTTTAAATAAGTATTTTAGGCCTCATTCGCCATCCAAGCAGAAAAGTGTGACATT
Source organism: Rhinella marina (assembly GCA_900303285.1). NCBI lineage: Eukaryota > Metazoa > Chordata > Amphibia > Anura > Bufonidae > Rhinella > Rhinella marina. The sequence goes on from ONZH01012704.1 coordinate 1,536, forward strand.
GTTGTAAGGTAGTCAGTGAATATCATTTAAAAAAAAAAAAAAAAAAAAAATATATATATATATATATATATATATATATATATATCAGTTTTGGGGTGGTTTGTTTCAAATAAGTATTTTAGGCCTCATTCGCCATCCAAGCAGAAAAGTGTGACATTGTTGTAAGGTAGTCAGTGAATATCATTTAAAAAATATATATATCTCAGTTTGTGGGGTGTTTTGTTTCAAATAAGTAATTTAGGCCTCATTCGCCATCCAAGCAGAAAAGTGTGATATTGCTGTAAGGTAGTCAGTAAATATCATTAAAAAAATAGTGAATCTGAGTTTGTGGGGTTGTCAGTGTTACTTTTAAATAAGTATTTTAGGCCTCATTCGCCATCCAAGCAGAAAAGCGTGATATTGTTGTAAGGTAGTCAGTGAATATCATTTTTTAAAAATTGTGAATCTGAGTTTGTGGTGTTGTCAGTGTTAATTTTAAATAAGTATTTTAGGCCTCATTCGCCATCCAAGTAGAAAAGCGTGATATTGTTGTAAGGTAGTCAGTGAATATCATTTAAAAAAATATATATCTCAGTTTGTGGGGTGGTTAGTTTCAAATAAGTATTTTAGGCCTCATTCGCCATCCAAGCAGAAAAGCGTGATATTGCTGTAAGGTAGTCAGTGAATATCATTTAAAAAAAAAAAAAAATATATATATATATATATATATATATATATATATATATATATATATATATATATCTCAGTTTGTGTGGTGGTTAGTTTCAAATAAGTATTTTAGGTCTCATTCGCCATCCAAGCAGAAAAGCGTGACATTGTTGTAAGGTAGTCAGTGAATATCATTAAAAAAAAAATAGTGAATCTGAGTTTGTGGGGTTGTCAGTGTTACTTTTAAATAAGTATTTGTGGCCTCATTTGCCGTAGAAAAGAAAATTGTCATATAGTATGTAGTTCTGTACAGTAACCCATTGTACTGCAGTTTAGCAACCCATTGTTAACCCACTCTGTGGGTGACGGTATTTCTCAAATAAATAGTTAGGTCGTTGTGCGAGGCAGTGAGCAAAGTAATTTTTTTCTGGTGGATTTTTAATTTCCTTTTATTTTAAATTTGTAATCAATCAGTATGTCAGACAGAGCGGTGACAGGCCCTTCACAGGGGAGGGGCAGTGGCACAAATGTTTCTGGAATAGGCACAGGTCGCAGCTGAAGAAGGGGACGTGGCATTAGGGATCACTTGACGAAGCCAGAGCTACCGGTGTCATCTAGCGGTGGTGTTGACCACCAACCCAGCGGTTCTTGAATGGTTGACTCGGTCATCCACTTCTTCCCAGATGACATTGGACACCCCCAGCCAAGAGTCGGTGGGTTCGTCAGATACAACCCTTAGTTGGCATGGGCCTGGAGCACCTCCACTGCCCTCACCTGTCCTCAACCTGCCTCTGTCCTTTTCGGTTCCCTCAGCCAAAGAAGTACTATATGCTGTGGGCTCTGAGCCACTATACAGCGAGTACGAACTACTTGAGAATGGTCAGCAGCTACTGGGAAGCCAAAAGGTGGGGCAGAAATCTGCTCCTTCCAGTAGGCGGTCAAGTACTAATGAGCAGAGTGTAGTGGGAGGTGATGTTGAGAGCGGTCAGGCTTTGATCACAGAGACAGTTGAGGAGGACATTAGCGACGTGCAAACTGTAGTTGATGATGATGTAGCCGTAGCACTTGGGAGCCGGGTGAAGCAAGGGCTTCATCATCCTTATGGTCATCTGCAGACGAGACTGACAGCTTGCGCGTGAGGCAGAGGTGCAGCCAGCAAGTTGGTAGTGTGGGTGGGAGTCAGCGTAGTAGCAGCAGTGCGAGGTCTGGATCCAAACGGGCACGGGGTAGACCGCACTCTTCGCAGGTGCTTTCTGGCCTTGAAAAGAGCGGTGCAGCGGCTCAGCCAGGCAGCGGAAGTACTATTCCGTCAGTGAGGAGTGTTGGTGGTAAAATTGCCTACTCGGCGGTGTGGAAGTTTTTTGTTAAGACGCCTGAGGAGGTGAACATGGCTATATGTAGAATCTGTGGTCAGAAAGTGAAGCGTGGCCAGGGTGCTAATGTTGGCACCACGGCACTGCACCAATATATGCAGCGTCCCCACAAAGTGGCCTGGGAGAATCGTGGCTCAGATGTAGCGGTCCAATCTGCAGCAGCATCACCCAGTGGCACGCATCCCATTTCAGGCAGTCAAGGCTCCAGCACCTCTGCCGAAGGGAGCTGTCTGTCATTATCTACCGCTCCAGATGCTCCTGCTCCTCCTCCTCTTATTCATCGCCACTCATTACGGCAGCAGTCGTTCACCGAGGCGATTGCAAAGAGAAAGCAGTATGCGTCCAGACATCCTACAACGCAGAAGCTGACCGTGCTCCTGTCCAAGTTGCTCGTGCTGCAGTCCCTCCCTTTTCAAGTGGTGGACTCTGCACCGTTCAGAGAAATGATGGCTTGTGCCGAGCCGAGATGGAGAGTGCCAAGCCGTCATTTCTTTGCCAAAATGTCAGTCCCAGCCCTGCACAAATATGTAGAAGAGAAGGTGGCCCAGTCCCTGAGCCTGTCAGTGTCTGCTAAAGTGCACGGCAGCGCCGACGTGTGGAGTTGCAACTACGGTCAGGGACAGTACATGTCCTTTATGGCCCACTGGGTCAATGTGCTTCCTGCCCAGCCACACGAGCAACTTGGACAGATGACGCCACTTTCTCCTCCTCGTTGTCAAACTGCTGATCCTGCGCTAATGTCCGGATCCTTCTCCACCACCTCAGCCTCCACTGCAGGGCCAAGTCATAGCGCTCCTCCAGCGTACCACATGTGCAGGGCACGGCGGTGTCACGCAGTTCTACACCTGGCTTGCCTGGGCGAACAAAGTAACACAGGGGAGGAACTGCTCCGCGTCATGCAAGAAGAAATCGATTGCTGGCTTTCTCCGCGACAACTAAAAATCGGAACAATGGTGACAGACAGCGGAAAAAACATGGTGTCTGCGCTGCTCACTTGCTTACGTAGTGACAGCCAAATAGTCACCATGCGGCAGAGGAATGACTTCTGGCTCTCCACCCTCTTGGACCCTCGCTACCGGTCTAAAATGGGGGCCTTTTTTTCACCTGCTGAGACGGGAGGACAAACTGAAGTACTATAGAGACATCCTATGTAGTCAGTTGGCTGCTGCCTATCTGCGTCCTCATCCATCCTCTCGCAGGTCTGACCGGGGGTCCCTCAGCAGTCACTTACCACTGCCACGGCTGTTGTGGGGGTTTCCGGGGTTAGGAACAGTACCAGCTCCATCAGCAGCAACTTGAGTCTGGAGTCGCTGATGAGCAGTTTTCTTCACCCGCCAAGTGCGGAAAGTACTCACCAGCAGCGGCGGCAGCAGCAGCAGGTAGACTAGGAGCAGACCCTGAACCAGCAGGTGGTGGCCTACTTGGAAAGCACCCTGCCACTCCACATTGAAGATCCGCTGGACTACTGGGCAGCCAAACTGGATTTGTGGCCGCAACTGGCCGAGGTTGCACTGTAGAAGCTGTCCTGCCCGGCTAGTAGTGTGGCATCAGAGCGGGTGTTCAGTGCGGCGGGGGCCATAGTTACCCCAAGGAGAACTCGCCTGTCCTTCCAAAATGTGGAAAGACTCACCTTTGCCAAGATGAATCAGGCGTGCATCAGCCAGGATTTCCACCCACCAACTCCTGACGCATCAGATTAGAACAGCCATGATGCGTCACCCAAACCTTTACAAATGAGACTGTATTCTTCAGGCTACCTGCCTCATCCACTCTTGATACTGCCACCCACCTGATGCCACACATCTACCAGCTGCTCCTTCTACCACCCAGCATCTTTACCAGTGACTTTACCACCAATCTCTCCACTCTGTCACTGACCCAATATGTAGCCTTCTGATGATGCTGCCACCTCAACAATCAGGTCTCCTCATGCTACTGCTGTCACCTCCAGGCTATGTCACCATGCCACCCTGTGCCCTTATGCTGCTGCTGCCGCCGCCTCCACACGCTTTCTCCCCGCTGCCGCTATGTCCAAACTATGTAATTGTACCACTGTGTGGCCTGACGTTGCTGCGTCCGCCACCTACTCACGCTGTATCCCAGCTGCCGCTACATCCAAACTATGTAATTGTGCCACTCTGTGGCCTGATGCTGCTGTGTCCTCCACCTACTCACGCTGTCTCCCAGCTGCCGCTACGTCCAAACTATCTAATTGTGCCTCTCTGTGGCCTACTCATGCTGCGTCCCAGCTCCCGCCTCCACATGCTGTCTCCCCACTGCCGCTACGTCCAAACTATGTAATTGTGCCACTCTGGGGGGGGGCACAATCTGAGGTTAGTTGGGGGAAAAATCAAAAACAACATTAGAAAATATTATTTCACTGAAAGAGTAGTAGAAGCTGGTTGATACATCCACAGTAACTGAATTTAAACATGCCTGGGATAAACATGTATCTATCCTAAGATAACAATAAAAGGATAATAAAAGGGCAGACTAGATGCACCAGGTGGTCTTTTTCTGCCGTCAATCTTCTATGTTTCTATGTTACTCTGTGGCCTGATGCTGCTGCGTCCGCTGCCTACTCATGCTGTCTCCCAGCTGCCGCTACGTCCAAACTATGTAATTGTACCACTCTGTGGCCTGATGCTGCTGCGTCCATCGCCTACTCACGCTGTCTCCCAGCTGCCGCTATGTCCAAACTATGTAATTGTGCCTCTCTGTGGCCTACTCATGCTGCGTGCCAGCTGCCGCTTACTTACACTGTCTCCCAGCTGCCGCTACGTCCAAAGTATGTAATTGTGCCACTCTACGGTATGTTGCATTTACATTTTTTGACTGCTGCTGCCTCTGTGTCACTGTGCCATTCTGTCTCTTTAAAATTAGTACCACTCCTGCTGCCTCTCCAACTCTGTTGCCTTCAAATGTATTCGACTGCTGCCTCTTGCAGCTTCTGTTACGGTGCCTCTCTGTGGCCTTGAAATTTGTTTGACTGCTGACTCTTGCAGCTTCTGTTACGGTGCCACTCTGTGGCCTTGAAATTTGTTTGACTGCTGCCTCTTGCAGCTGCTGTTACTGTACCACTCTCCTCTGCAGCATCATGTCAGTCATAAATTTTTGGTACGTTCTGTAGTCCTATTCCATTATTCAAAGCTCAAATACACAGGACACCCTGTTTGTTTTGAACACTCAAATTTTTAAATGTAAATGATTCCAGCCCCCAGGACACTCAGCGATGAGCATGGGGGAGGCAAGAGGCAGGGGCTCCCACAGGTAGTAGCTCAGCTCCCTACAGACCGCCAGCTCGATCTCAAGACGGAACTCCGAACTTTCTTGGCGTCTTGGATCAATACTGACATTTTGTCACAGTCGAGGCAAAGCTGGAGCCTTCACTGCACCTCCTCTGTCTTACGTTCCCATCCGCTGGCATAACCAGCCCCGATACTAAAAAGAACATATGCGACAGTTGATCTTAGCCAAAAGGAAGAGAATTTTTTTCACGGTCTGCTCTTCAGGGTATGTCATCATGCCACTCTCCAGCCTGATGTTGCTGTCGCCGCCAACAGCACATGCCGTCTCCTAGTTGCCGCTACCTCAAAATAAGGTAATTGTGCCACTCTGTGGCCTCCAAATTTTACTACTACTTCCATTACTGCTGCTACTTCATTCTGCCACTCTGTGACCTACTCATACTGCTGCCACTTCCAGGGTCTCTCTTTGTGCCTTTCTATGGCCTACTCATGCTGCTGCAACTTCCAGGGTCTGTCATTGTGCCCCTCTTTGGCCTACTAATGCTTCTGCCACTTCCAGGGTCTGTCATTCTGCCACTCTGTCGCCTTCCAATTTTAACGACTGCTGCTGCCACTTCCAGGGTCTTTGACTGTTCCAATCTGTGGCCAACTCATGCTGCTGCCACTTCAGGGTCTGTCATTGTGCCACTCTGTCACCTGATGCTGCCGCCGCCTCCACACGCTGTCTTCTAGCTGCCGCTAGGTCCAAATTATGTAGTTGTGCCACTCTATGGTATGTTCCTTTTAAATTTTTATGAGTGCTGCTGCCTCTCCCAGGGTTTGTCACTGTGCCATTCTGTGTCATTAAAATTAATACGACTCCTGTGCCTCTCCCACTCTGTGGCCTTCAAATGTATTCCACTGCTGCCTCTTGCTGCTGCTCTTACGGTACCACTCTGTGGCCTTGAAATTTGTTTGACTGCTCACTCTTGCAGCTTCTGTTACGGTGCCACTCTGTGGCCTTGAAATTTGTTTGACTGCTGCCTCTTGCAGCTGCTGTTACTGTACCACTCTCCTCTGCTGCAGCATTTCAGTCACAAATTTTTGGTATGTTCTGTAGTCCTATTCCATTATTCAAAGCTCAAGTACACAGGAAACCCTGTTTGTTCTGAACACTCAAATTTTCAAAAGTAAATGATTCCGGCCCCCGGGACACTCAGCGATGAGCATGGGGGAGGCGAGAGGCAGGGGCTCCCACAGGTGGTAGCTCAGCTCCCTGCAGACCGCCAGCTCGATCTCAAGATGGAACTCTGAACTTTCTTGGCGTCTTGGGTCGATACTGCCATTTTGTCACAGTCGAGGCAAAGCTGGAGCCTTCGCTGCACCTCCTCCTTCTTACGTTCTCGTCCGCTGGCATAACCAGCCTCGATACTGATAAGAACATATGCGACAGTTGATCTTAACCAAAAGGACGAGAATTTTTTATTACGGTCTGCTCTTCAGGGTATGTCATCATGCCACTCTCCAGCCTGATGCCTCTGTCGCCGCCGCCGACTCCATATGCCGTCTCCTGGCTGCCGCTACGTCAAAATTAGGTAATTGTGCCACTCTGTGGCCTCCAAATTGTACTACTATTTCAACTTCTGCTGCCACTTGCAGGGTCTGTCATTCTGCCACTCTGTGGCCTATTCATGCTGCTGCCACCTGGCCACACTGTCGTCGTGCCACTCTATAGTCTGCTGATGCTGCTGCCACTGCTATCTCCAACCTGTCTGGGGGGGGCTCTGCTTGTATAAGTGTGTAATAGAACATGTTCTGTCGAAATGTATGTGGAATCAGTGAATTGGTGTAAAAGGCGTGCGCTTTTAGCGCTCTAGTAGGATCTTGGGCCTGTACACGATTCTTTATAGCTGGCGCTAACATTGACCTGTAAGGCTGAGTTCAGACTTGAGTTGTTTGGTGGGTTTTGGCCCCTGAACTGCCCAAATACATAAAAGTGTGCAGCGATTCTAAGACGCCTGTTATGTGCGTGTCACACTGGCTCACAGTATTCTTCCACTACCACAGTAGAACACCGAGTGTACTCAAGCGCAATGCTGGCATTAACTGTAATGTTGATTTGTACGCTAATGCTACGCATTGTATGCTAATGCGTACAAATTTGTATGCTAATGTGTACGCATTTGGACGCTAATGGGTACGCATTGTGCGCAAATGCGTACAAATTCAGTTAATTAGCATACTTTTACAAGCGAAAGGAGTAAAAGAGGAGAAGTCGCGATTCTGACCTTTTTCTATTAACCAGACACCCTCCCGTCTTCCGAGCGGGTGGTGCCTGGTTTAGTCCCATTGACTAACATTATGTTCGAGTGCTCGGCCAGAGCACCTGAGCATACGAGCACAGAAGTGCTCGCTCAACACTACTCCCTATGCGTTTTACTGTAAGGCACAGTGTTCTACACCACTATCCAGGCTCTCTGCAGCCCGGTAGTAGCCGTTTTGTAACGGAATTGGCAATGAATATATTCGGATCAAAGCAAATTTTTGGGGAAAATTAGTCGAACCAGCCGAATCGAATTTTTGAAAAATTTGCTCATCTCTAGGGGAGACCCACCGTCCATGGCGCCTGCTTCATGCGTGATCAGGCTCCATGTTTACCCATCGCTCCAGTGTCTTACATGTATGGCGCTGGTAGCAAAAGGGTTAAAGGGAATCTGTCACCTTAATTTTGGACTATCATCTACAATAATACATGAGTCCCGCACTTAAGTAGTCCAGAGGACTATTCTTTATTTTCCTTCTGCCCTCTGTTCCCCCACTGTTAGTGCTTAGAGGTGTGTTGAAATACATTGTCAAGAATGCCTACCTCTCTATTATGACTGGACTGTGTATTTAAGTACCTCTCTATTATGACTGGACTGTGTATTTAAGTGGGGTTTGGAGTGCTCACAGCAGGGGAATGGGGGGCAGTAAGAAAATAATAAATAGTGACCTGGACTCCTTATCTGCAGTACTACTCCTATATTACTGTAGATACTAGTCTAAAATCAGGTTGACAGATTCCCTTTAAGATGCCTAAAATGAGAGCTCCTCAATTGAAATCCTCAATCTATTTACATACTACATACAGGGATGATGAGTCCAGTACATAAACAAGATGTAAAAACATGTTTCTGTGCAAACAAAAAAAAAAAATTCTATATATTCATGTTATTTTGATGGGATCATATTTTTGTCTTTTTTCTAATAATAAAAAAAAAAAAACACAACATAAAGATGTACCCATAATGTTCCTCTTTAACAACTCAACTGCTGTTTCGAACAGCTTTAAAAAATGCATATGCGCTTACATTTTCTATTTATCCTTTTTCTAACCAGATTTAATAAGGAAATAACATGCAGCAAAATTCATAAGCAAGAATAAAAATACACAATGTTCTACTTCAGTGTATGCTCAGCAATATGTAATATATTTGAAATATGCTTTGTCAGTCTTGTTAATTGCTGTACTATATACATATAATTTTTGTGTATGAAACAATTGACTTGTTTGATGCCAAAGTTACTTCCATACAATGATCATAATATCTTTAAAAGCTCCATAACACAAGAAAATGCAATCAGTCCTGTTAGCATGTGCATAGATGTAGTAAAACTCAACACAATTAATTTGCTAGAAATAAAACAAAGGTTACAGTGAGTTCAGAAAAAAAACCATGCCACTGTACAGTATCCTCATGAATAAAAACATAACCAAGGAAGACAAGTCTGACAAAAGTAATGTCTCTTTTACAAGCATTTTAGCATGTCTGTGACATTTCTTTATGTTCCTTTGTATGGGCCAAAGAACCTTGCAATGTTTGTCATAAAGATAAAAGGAAATATGTTGTTGTGATAAATGGTAACCTAAAGTGTATGACAGTGTAACTTTGCACTCAGGAAAGTATCCATCCTCTAGAAATCAGCCTAGGAAAAAAAGTATTTACATTTATTTTAAAAATATACTTCAAATTCCTTAGGATAGTAATTTATATCCTGACTTTATGATCATTACAGGTTGAAAGACAAGCACATGTTAACTAGGGAGGGGGTCAGTCTTTAACAATCCTATTCTTTCTCGTTGGTGAATTGATTTTGATTTGAAAATGTTTTGTTCCAAAAACATTTGTAAAAGATCTGAAATTATCATTTAAATAAACTGATAATCTGTGACATCATTGTGTGTTGAGAAATTAGTTATTATGCAGGCATATCCCAGTAAAAACCTGAGGAAAAGCAATAAGACAAAAAAATATAGTCGCAGGGACCCTCACCATGCATGTCTGATAATTATAAGAAAAATCCCTTATCCAGGCTTCCTTCACATACAAATTTGCTCTGGAAACTTTTTAATGCTAAAAAAAAAAAATCTCTATAAAAACTGTTTTAATTTTTTTTATACGACATGCATTTCTACTGGTGTTTTTGTGTCAACATTTCTGAATGGTATTTTTTCCCTATACAGGGATGAAAAACACCAGAAAAATGCCACTGCTTAAAAAAAAATCCAAACAAAGCTAAAAAAGTTTGTCCTGCAATTCATATTTCCCATACACTTTCAGCTAACATCTGAAGCTGGAATCTTTGGCAAAATTACATCCAAAAAGGCAAAAAGGTTGAAACATAACTTAACAAGCTATGTGTGAATCCATCCCCAATGGATTGGGCTTGGGGCAGTTCATTGTCAGTTATACAGTATAATGTATAGCATACCACATACTACATATATGTCTTGAGCCAACAATAGCAAGAGCCACTGTTTGTTGTTGGATCCCCGCTCTGGCTCATGGTAGGGACTGTCAAGCAGGGGACCCCACTGCATGCTATCCATATGGTTTAAAGCAGCAAACAGACATACGCCACATTCTGACATATATCTGTCGTAGATTGTGGCACAAAGCTTACTTGCGCCCCAATCTGTGACTTTTCCCCATTCATGCCAGGCCTAAAAAAAAGGGTGGCATGGTGTGGGCGGGCAAGGGGCAAGCAGAGAATCCAAATTTCATCACATTTCTGCTCCATCAGCAATTTAATTTTTTTGTAGTCCAGGCGATGCAGTGGGACTCTTGGATATGCAGTCACTTTGATAGCAAGGGTCTATAAACATAACTTTTCTAGTAATCATCAGATTGCTTGATGGTAAGGATACCCCTGTCATTATATATGCGAGCAAGGATACAGATTGCCATTCTGGCCAGCGTGCCCAAGGACCCAGTTCTTTCTGACTTTAGCCCCTCCATCGCCCGTGATAAATGGTCATTATGACCAGTGTCATTGTCTTCATCATCAGCAGCTTCACCTTTCTGCACAAGCAACTCCTCCTCCTGCTTCTCCTCCTCTTCCAGTGGCAGTTCATCATCCTCCACGTCTTCCTCCATGGAATTTTCTTATGAGGGGTCCCCAGCAGCTACATGGAGGCCAGCAAGAAGCATAAGCAGTTATTCTTTCACTATCCTTTTGTCAGGTCTGGTCACCGGAGAACATAGGTTTTAGGGATGAGCGAACCGAACCGTAACGAACCAGATTCGTTACGAACTTTCCCAAAAGTTCGGTTCGTCACCGAACCGAATTTTGAGAAAGTTTGTAACGAATCTGGTTAAAATAACGGCGACGCAAAATATACGCATATTTATTGAGAATGTACGCTAATGCGTACAAATTCAGTTAAGTAGCGTACCATTGACAACGCTACACTGTATGTTCGTTACTTGAGTAGGAATGTTCGTAGACGCAGTGTATGCGTACGCTAATGCGTACATATTCAGTTAAGTAGCGTACAATTGACAACGCTACACTGTATGTTCGTTACTTGAGTAGGAATGTTCGCAGACGCAGTGTATGAGTACGCTAATGCGTACATATTCAGTTAAGTAGCGCACCTTTGACAACATTACACTGTATGTTCGTTATTTGTGCGGGAATGTTCGCATTAGCGTACACATTAGTGTAAATTCTCAAATATGCGTATATTTTGCGTCGCCATTGTTGAAGTCACTTGGTTTTTTCCCACTTTTTTCATTGTAATAGCAACTGCAAGTAAACTAAACTGTACCCTATCTGACTCCCATTATTGTAGAAGCAATTATTCAGCCGTTATAGCAAGGTTCGCTTTAGGTTCGGTTCGTACGAATCCGAAATTCAAGAAAGTTCGCCGAAGCGAACCGAACCGAACTTTTCAAAAGTTCGCTCATTCCTAAAAGGTTTTCTATTTTTGCTTGGTATTCTGAGTTTTTGTGTGTTTCTGTTTAGTGCCTACGCCTTGCCTTTAACCATGTTCACACTGTGGGGTTGTTTTGGAGCCAACGCCCATCTTCATGTTTTTGTTTGTCTACATAGGGTTAATACTCAGGTGCTGGGCTGAGTGGCTTCTCAGAATCTGGTCCATTCAGAACCTGGGGGTAGGTATCTTCCTGCATAAATACCTGACTTCTTTTCTGCTCTTTGGCGGTTTTTGCAAATCCTTGCTATACCTGCTTTTGCGCTTGTATCATGTGTATCCTGACAGCTTATATTTGACCCTTGGCTCGTACCTGACTACTCTACCATCTTCTGATTTGTACTTTCGTTATCTCTGGTTTTCTGACGCGGCTAGTTGACCATTCTTCTGTGGTTTTGTTCGTCTCTGTTTGTTGTCCCTTTTCCCGGCACCTTAGTAAGTGTAATTGCAGTCCTCGTGGTTGTCGCCGTGTCGCCTAGGACACGGAGGCAATTAGGCAGGGACAGGGGTTGGGGAGAGCTCAGGGATCACATCTCCCTTTTCTGTGTACTCCTACCCTGACACCTTTGTTGCATCAGCCTGAGAGTTTGTTCCAAGATAATTATCAGGGGGGTGACATTGTTGATGTTGCAGTTGTCCCTACTGACAAATTTGGTGGCTTGTATGAATGGCCTGAGTGCATTTCTGATGAACTGCCGATGGCTGACCTCGAAATAACACATGCTCCCTGCAGACATGGTCTGGTGCATGACAAAATTATTTACCACTTTACGCTGCAGACACTCTAGCATATGCAAGGTAGAATTCCAGTGAGTTGAAACATTATAGATCAGGAGGGCAGTCCATGCTACATAACAATGGTTGAAATGTGAGGATAGTCTATTGGACATAGCCAGAACCCTCTGACGATCACTGTAGCTTTTTAAAAAGTGTTGCAAGACTAAATTTATCATGTTCACCATGCAGGGAGAATGTGTTATTTCTCCCAAATGTAGCATTACCACAATGTTTTTGCCATATTAGCTGACCACATAGTTGGAGTTGGCTGGGAGACAGCGAGAGGGATGTTTGCTCACTGATATACTTCAGTGGATGTGTTGCTACTGTCATGTATGTAGGCTATTCAGCTCTAACATGGAATGGCAACGCTCCCATTTAAACATATGATAGGAGGAAGGGGGAGTGGGAACGACACTCTGCCCAGCTGTGGTTGGGAATGAGAGGATGTCAACTGAGGAGACAGATAAGCGCCTGGGGTGGAAATCAGACTGACACAAACATGGAGGTGTCAATAGGACCTAGCCATCTTGCTGCAGTGCTGCCTCTCCACTGCTGCTAAAAATATTGACTCAGTGGGGTCATGAAAGACATGTACTGTCCCTGCCTGTAACAGCTGTTCCGGGTGTCCATGTTGGTGTGCACCCTACCGCAAAGTGAGAATTGAAAGTTGCGGCACAGGTTCTCCGCCATATGACAATACAAAGCAGTGACAATGGCAAGGACACTGTCCTGCAAGTGAATATGGCCTGACTGAAGCAAAGGAGATTAGCATAAGGAGAAAACTCTTTTTGTGATAGATGGTGGCCACTTCTATTTTCTCACAGTAACTGGTGATGCCATTTCATGTGCTAAAATAGAGCTGTGGTGCCTACGTTTGTGTTTGAACACCCACAGCTTATTTTAAACCTTCAGATCTTGCACATACAGATGCCTTTATCTTCCAGCACTGTGGAGAAAAACTGTCAAATGGGAAAGTGCATAGAGCTAGCAGCCACCAAGCTTGGCTTAGATCTGGTACGTTTTGTGTGCTCACAGTATTAGTGGCATCACCAGTTCCTGAGCTGACCATAACAGAAGTAGATCTGGCCCTGACTCTTTTTCATGAGTTCTGGCCATATGTTGCCTCTGCTCTTAATTGCCACTACTGCAGCCACCACCCTCTGATGTTTCCTTCTCCTCTGCAACAAGTCATTGTTATCTCCTTGGCACCCCTCCTGATTTCCTGCTCTGTATTTGCCCCTATCACCACCACTATGGCTACAGTTGCCACTACTACCACCAACACCAACACAGCTATGCATAGGGACCCCTGTCTCTCCTTGATCCCTTTCCTCTTGGCAGTCCAAATGTTGACTGTTCTCACAGAAGTCATCAATAGGGAGACTTAAGTATCTACCATAGCACATGGGGTTTTGTTGCCTTTTCTTAGGAATAAAGAAGGCACCCCACTAGGAGAGGGCAGTGAAGACAGAGATGATGCAACTGAAAGCCTTACTGGGGCCACAAGGAATGGTGTCAGACTCAGAGGTGAATTCAACATCATCCTGTTGTAACTAAGAGGAGTGAATCATCCATTCCATAATATTATCCTCTCTGGTGCTGCTATTCGATCAGACCTACCACAATGTGTAATCAGCAAAGTTAATAATTGTACAGGAACTGGAGGTGACCACACAATCATTCACTATGTGAATGGATCGCTAACTTTCTGTCAAATAGATCTCAAATAGTATGTGTTGGCAAGCATGTTTCATCCTCCATCATCTTGAATGTTGGCACCCCTCAAGGCTGTGTTCTGAGTCCATTGCTCTACTCATTATATACTTAAGAGAAAAATAGCAGCGTGATCATATTTGCCAACTGGTTAGTGAAACTGTGCCTTATATTCTCTTCAATTCAACTACATGGATATAATGTTTGTGTTAAAATGTGTTTGAACTATGCATTCATAGTGGATAACAATGCAATTTTTATGTTGAAATGTCTTTGACCTACACGGTTGATGCAGAAATATGTTCAATCACATGGATATAACAATACAATGTCTGTACTAATGTTTTTAACCCCTTAAGGACCTCTGCCATACATGTACGGTGGAAGTTTGGTCCCTAAACATGGTGTCTGCTCGTGTGTGCAGCCGGTGCCATAGCCGCTGGGTTTTTGCTATTTTAAATAGCAGAGACACGTGGCACATGTATGCAATAAGCCATACAGGAAAAAAATTAGTTTCTTTTTTTGCAAGGTTTTTTTTAATGGGTCTTTTAATGGAAAACTAGCTGGTAGAAGCTGTATTAAACACATTGTGACCAGCCCCTCACTTCCTTAAAGCTTTCCCCCAATAAAATTCCCTAAAATTTACCCAATTACTTGACTGACTGATCCAGATGTGGTCCTCCTTCCAGTTAATCCCTCATGGGTTTCCCTACCAATATCTGGTTGCCATTTCCATTTTTACAAATCTTTGTGAAAATTTTAATTTGATCCTTAATTATATCAGAAATTGTTTGTGTACAAGATTTGCTGCTCTTGTGCTAGTCTTTTCAGAAGATGATCAGAAGATGACATGTATTGAAGAAAAAAATGTTACAGTCAGTTACTTTCTTCTTTAACCCCTTCCCGACCAGCGCCGTACATGTACGAGCTGCGCCCGCCCGATCAGCGGCAGGGGTCCTGCTTTGCCCAGTAGCAGGACCCCTGCTGTATGCACCAGCATCGGTGAAAACACCGATGCCGGTGCATTAACCCTTGATATGCCGCGGTCAGCGCTGACCGCGGCACATACCATGCGGGCGGGGGGATGGGGTGTCCATCGGGTCCCAGCGCTTCTGTGAGGGGGACCCGATGGCTTAGGCATCGTGGCTGCCATCCCTGCCAGCCTGTAAGATTCAGCCCCCTGGATCTCACAGGAAGCAGGCTGTAAGTGTATTACATTGAGTAACACACTTACAGCCAATGCATTACAATACAGAAGTATTGTAATTCATTGTAAAGGGGATCAGACCCTAAAAAGTTAAAAAGTTTAAAAAAAGAAAGTGAAACAAGTTGAAAAAAGTTTTACAAAAAAAGTTTATAAAAAAGCGTCCTTTTCACAAAATGAAGTAAGAAAAAAATTGTAAAAAATAGGGAAAAAAGAAAAATAGACATATTAGGTATCGCCGCATCCGTATCAACCGGCTCTATAAAACTATCACATGATCCACCCCGCCAGTTGATGAGCGCAGTAAAAAAAAAAAAAAAACAGTGCCAAAACAGACATTTTTTGGTCACCTTTCCTTACAAAAAGTGTAATAGCTGGCGATCAAAAAAGCGTTCGTACCCCAAAATGGTACCAATCAAACCGTAATCTTGTCCCACAAAAAATGAGACCCTACCTAAGACAATCACCCGAAAAATAAAAAAATATGGCTCTCTGAAAATGGCAGCACAAAAACAAGATTTAATTCTGTTCAAAAATGCAGCTAATGTGTAAAATTTAACAAAAATAAAAATGGTAGACATATTGGGTATCGCCGCATCCGTAACAACCTGCTCTATAAAAATGTTTTCATCATTTGCCCCATCAGGTGAATACTGTAAAAAAATAGGCCAAAACAGCTATTTTTTTCTCTTGCCTCACAAAAAGTGTAATACCATGCGATAAAAAAAGCATATGTACCCCAAAATGGTACCAATCAAAACTTCATCTCATTCTGCAGAAATTGATACCCTACCTAAGACAATCGCCCAAAAAATAAAAAAAAAATGGCTCTCTGAAAATGGCAGCACAAAAACAAGATTTAACTCTGTTCAAAAATGCAGCTAATGTGTAAAATTTAACAAAAATAAAAATGATAGACAGATTAGGTATTGCCGCGTCCGTAACAACCTGCTCTATAAAAATTTCACATCATTTGCCCCCTCAGGTGAATGCTGTAAAAAAAATTTTTTTAAAAATAGGCCAAAACAGCTACATTATTTTTTTTCTCTTGCCTCACAAAAAGTGTAATACTATGCGATAAAAAAGCATATGTACCCCAAAATGGTACCAATCAAAACTTCATCTCATCCCGCAGAAATTAATACCCTACCTTAGACAATCGCCCAAAAAATAAAAAAATATGGCTCTCTGGAAATGGCAGCACAAAATGGCAGCACAAAAACAAAAACAAGATTTAATTCTGTTCAAAAATGCAGCTAATGTGTAAAATTTAACAAAAATAAAAAATGTTAGACATATTGGGTATTGCCGCGTCCGTAACAACCTGCTCTATTAAAATATCACATGATTTGCCCCCTCAGGTAAATGCTGTAAAACCAATTTTTTTTAAAAAGTAGGCCAAAACAGCTATTTTTTTCCTTCTGCCTCACAAAAAGTGTAATACCACGCGATCAAAAAAGCATATGTACCCCAAAATGGTACCAATCAAAATTTCATCTCACCCCACAAAAAATGAGCCCCCACATAAGACAATAACTCAAAAAATAAAAATCAATGGCTCCCGCAAACCAATCCATCAAAATCTGTGCTGCAAAATCCATATGGCACTCCTTCTGTTCTGAGTCCTGCCATGTGCCCCCACAGCAGTTTACCACCACATATGGGGTGTTGCCGTATTCAGGAGAAAATGGGGACCAAATTATGAGGTGCTTTTCTCCTGTTACCCCTTTTGAAAATGAAAAATTTGAGGCTAAAGCAACATTTTATTGGAAGAAATGAAACTTTTCATTTTCACAGCCAAGTGTTTCCAAATTCCGTAAAATGCTTAGGGGGTCAAAGTGGTCAGTACCCCCCTTAATACATTTGAAGGGTGTAGTTTCCAAAATGGGGTCACTTTTTGAGGGTTTCCACTGTAGGGGTACGTCAGGGTCTCTCAAATACAAAATGACGCCTAAAAACCATTCTAGCAAAATCTGCCTCCAAAATTCGTATGGTGCTCCTTTCCTCCTGACCACTGCCACAAACCCATAGAGATGGTTTCCACCACATATGGAGTATTTCTGTAAACTGCAGAATCAAAGCAATATATATTGAGGTTTAGTTTGCGGTTAACCCTTGCTGTGTTGCAAGAAAAAAATTATTAACATGAATAATCTACCAAAAAAGTGAAATTTTGAAATTTCACTTCCATTTTCCTTTAATTCTTGTGGAACACCTAAAACATAAACATAGTAACATAGTTTGTAAGGCCGAAAAAAGACATCTGTCCATCCAGTTCAGCCTGTTTTCCTACAAGTTGATCCAGGGGAAGGCAAAAAACCCTGTGAGGTAGAAGCCAATTTTCCTCACTTTAGGGGGAAAAATTCCTTCCCGACTCCAGTCAGGCAATCAGAATAACTCCCTGGATCAACGACCCCTCTCTAGTAACTATAACCTGTAATATTATTACCCTCCAGAAATACATCTGGGTTAACAAAGTTTGTTACATCAGTTTTAAATAATTTGAGGGGTCTAGTTTCTAAAATGGGGTCATTTATGGGTGGTTTCCATTACGTAAGCCCCTCAAAATCACTTTATATCTGAATTGGTGCTTAAAAAAATGGTTTTGGAAATTTTGTTGAAAACTTAAAAAATTCCTTCTAAACTTATAAGCTTTCTCACGTCCTAAAAAAGTAAAATGACATTTATAAAATGATGCCAACATAAAGTAGACATGTGGGGAATGTAAAATAATAACTATTTTTTGAGGTATTACTATGTATTTTGAAAGTAGAGAAATTGAAATTTGGAAATTTGCAAATTTTTCCAAATGTTTGCTAAATTTGGTATTTGTTTTATAAATAAAAATGAAATATTTTGCCACAAATTTACTACCGTCATGAAGCACAATATGTGACGAGAAATATCAGAATGGCCTGGATAAGTAAAAGCATTCCAAAGTTATTACCACATAAAGTGACACATGTCAGATTTGCAAAAAATGGCCTGGGCAGGAAGGAGAAAACAGGCCAGGGGGTTGAAGGGGTTAAAAGGGTAAAGTTGAAAAGACTTACTGATCTGGTACTTGATTCCCCAGTAGAGGAGCTTCAAGTTGTTATTATTGATTAAAATAATCTAAAACTGAAACTTTGGATTTGGAAATGTCCTTTCACATAAACAAGTAGAATATGAGCAAATCCAAACTAAAACAAGGGAAAGAGAGATAATAATCAAGAGATTGAACATTCTGATATAGATTACTCATTTTAAAATTATACAAGTTTGAAAAATGTTACATTTCTTAAACATTCAGATAGCAGCGAGTCTAATATGATCACATAGCAGTCGGGGTAAAAAGACTGATAGACTTAGATGCGCCAAATTTTTAAGAGGCATGATATAGTTTATGGCTACGATTAGTGTTGAGCGAATCAAAGCATCCAAAGTGGAAATTGATAAGAATTTCCTTGTGCTTCGTGGTTACAAATTGTTTTTACTAAAATGGCGGCTACATGTGTTACAAAGTGAAAGTAAGAAGCTCGGGAATGCAAGATCACCCATAATGCCCTGCTTCCAACCAGTCTGCAGATAGCCATTCCCTGTGATGTCACAGCCCTTTAACAGTTGCGTGGGAGCAGGTGTTGTGAGCGGTCAAGGATGCGGCCATGAGACTGATGAGGATGTCAAAAGTAACGACCAAACAGTAGTGGATGATGATGAGGGAGCTTCATCATTCACATCAAGGGTTAGGGTGGTAGGTTAACAGTGAAACAGTGGCAGGGTGGTAGCATGCCCAAGTTAGACCATCTATTACTCAGGAGCCTACCTGTCAGGAACCAACTAGCAGTGCACAGCTTCTTTGAGGCAGCGACAGGCAGTCATCATGGAGTGGTGGGCTAAAATGCCATACTCGTCAGTGTGGAAATTTTTTATCAAGTCACTGGAGGACATTAGTGTGGCGGTATGCAGAATCTGTGGGCAGAAGGTGAAGCACAGTCAGGGTTCTAATATTAGCACCTTGACCCTGGATCAACACATGGAGCATAACCATAAAGTGGCCTGGGAAAACCGTGGCACTAAGGCCCCATGCACATTGAACCTTGAATGGGTCCACAATCTGGATGATACAATGTGGTGCAGAATAGAGACATGACTGTACCACAAAAAATTAGTGTATGCACTACTTTTTTGTGGTTCAGACTATCGGATGCGGATCGCTGACCCCATTCAAGTGAATGGGTCCATGTCTGCATATGGCAGGCACACGGTCGGTGCCCATACATTGCGGACTGAAAATCATGTACGCTGCCTTTCCTTTCATTCATCTATTGTTTCTGATGCTCCTCCTCCTACTCCTCATCACGTTTTTCGCCAGCAATCAATCAATGAGGGGACTGCAAAGAGACAGACTCATCCAATGGTGTAAAAAGCTGAACATGCACTTGGGCAAGTTGCTGGTACTACTTTTCATATCGTGGATTCTGAACATTTTAGAGAACCGATGGCTTGTGCCCAGCCAAGGTGGGGAGTCCCAAGCTGTCATTATTTCTCTAAAAAAGCTATACTAGTCCTGAACACATACAGTGCCTTTTGAAAGTATTCAGCCCCCTGGAACTTTTCAACTTTTTGCCACATTTCAGGCTTCAAACAAAAAGATATAACATTTTACATTTTTGGTGAAGAATCAACAACAAGTGGGTCACAATTGTGAAGTGAAACGAAATTTATTGGATCATTTAAACTTTTTTTGTAATAAAAAAAAGTTAAAAGTGCGGCGTGCAAAATTATTCGGCCCCCTTGCATTAATACTTTGTTGAGCTACCTTTTGCTGAGATTACAGCTGCAAGTCGCTTGGGGTATGGCTCTATCAGTTTTGCACATCTAGAGCCTGAAATTCTTGCCCATTCTTCTTTGCAAAACAGCTCGAGCTCTTTGAGGTTGGATGGAGAGCATTTGTGAATAGCAGTTTTCAGCTCTTTCCACATATTCTCAATTGGATTCAGGTCTGGACTTTGACTTGGCCATTCTAAGACCTGGATACGTTTATTTTTGAACCATGCCATTGTAGATTTTGCTTTATGTTTGGGATCATTGTCTTGTTGGAAGGTAAAGCTCCATCCTAGTCTCAGGTCTTTTGCAGACTCCAACAGGTTTTCATCCAGAATGGTCCTGTATTTGGCTCCATCCAGCATGTTTGACAGTGGGGATGGTGTGTTCAGGGTGATGAGCTGTATTGCGTTTAGCCAAACATATAGTTTTGCATTGTTTCCAAAAAGCTCGATTTTGGTTTCATCTGACCAGAGCACCTTCTTCCACATGTTTGGTGTGTCTCCCAGGTGGCTTGTGGCAAACTGTAAACTAGACTTTTTATGGATCTCTTGGAGAAATGGCTTTCTTCTTGCCACTCTTCCATAAAGGCCAGATTTGTGAAGTGTTCGGATGATTG
Organism: Rhinella marina; assembly: GCA_900303285.1. Classification (NCBI taxonomy): domain Eukaryota; kingdom Metazoa; phylum Chordata; class Amphibia; order Anura; family Bufonidae; genus Rhinella; species Rhinella marina. The sequence continues at coordinate 22,162 of ONZH01012704.1, forward strand.
TTGTCCTATGAACAGACTCTCCCACCTCAGCTAGAGAACCTACAAAGAACAATAGAGTCCATATAGCTCAAAAATATAATCTTTATTGAAAATACATAAATATAAACATGTTAAAAAATGAGGCTCAATAGAGATGAAAAGCACAACAAAAGTGCGGCAACCCCAGGTCACCAGCACCACTGTATGAATATTGGGCAGTCACAAAAATGCAAATGCTACCTTATATCGAACAAATATATCCAATGTTGCTGCGACCTAAGCATGTAAACATAGTACTATGGGGTTCGCAAATGAATCAATTATAGTGATTTAAATGTACACATATCAAGTGACCCAAACTCACATATAAAAAGATACATAGAGGCTGAAGGTTGCAGCTTAATTATACATAATATAGATACAAGGAGACATACCCATATACAGAGCGCTGTGACCCGGAGAGCCGCACACCCCAACGCACGTTGGGTTGGTACCCCCAGAAGAAGGCGTGGTCCGAAATGTGCGTTGGGGTGTGCGGCTCTCCGGGTCACAGCGCTCTGTATATGGGTATGTCTCCTTGTATCTATATTATGTATAATTAAGCTGCAACCTTCAGCCTCTATGTATCTTTTTATATGTGAGTTTGTGTCACTTGATATGTGCACATTTAAATTACTATAATTGATTCATTTGTGAACTCCATAGTACTATGTTTACATGCTTAGGTCGCAGCAACATTGGATATATTTGTTCGATATAAGGTAGCATTTGCATTTTTGTGACTGCCCAATATTCATACAGTGGTGCTGGTGACCTGGGGTTGCCGAACTTTTGTTGTGCTTTTCATCTCTATTGAGCCTCATTTTTTAACATGTTTATATTTATGTATTTTCAATAAAGATTATATTTTTGAGCTATATGGACTCTATTGTTCTTTGTAGGTTCTCTAGTGTTTTCTGAGTCTTGCTCAGTTTATAGGGGTGATATAATAGCTAGGGTATTTTCACCCTTTCTTTTTCTATGTTGTATATGGGTAATTTTATATTTCTCCCACCTCAGCTGTAGATCTCTGCACTTCATCCAGAGTGATCTTGGGCCTCTTGGCTGCATCTCTGATCAGTCTTCTCCTTGTTTAAGATTAAAGTTTAGAGGGACGGCCGGGTCTTGGTAGATTTGCAGTGGTCTGATACTCCTTCCATTTCAATATGATCGTTTGCACAGTGCTCCTTGGGATGTTTAAAGCTTGGGAAATCTTTTGGTATCCAAATCCGGCTTTACACTTCTCCACAACAGTATCACGGACCTGCCTGGTGTGTTCCTTGGTCTTCATGATGCTCTCTGTGCTTTAAACAGAACCCTGAGACTATGGCCTCATTCACACGTCCGTATTTTTGCACATCCTGGAAAACGGTCAGTTTTTTGCAGATCCGTTGTTCCGCAAAAAACTCAGTTTTTCCAGGACATCCCTTCCATTTTTCCGTAAAAAACGGAAAGGATGTATCCATATGTCATTGTTTTTTTGCGGATGCGCAAAAAACGGAAGGATGAATAACATCATTTTTTTCACCCCTCGTGGAATGGAATCCGCAAATACGGATGACATGCCTTTCCGCATGTCTTCCGCATTTTTTGCGGATCCATAGACTTTCATTGTGCTACGGACCGCAATTCGGGAGAAAAGTAGGACAGGAGGATTTCTTTATGCGGACAGTCGGAACGGACACACGGAAGCGGACACCACACTGTGCACTGTCCGCATTTTTTCGGGACCCATTGAAATGAATGGATCCGCATCCTATCCGCATAATTGTCCGCAATTGCGGAAACGGATGCGGACACATTGTACGGACGTGTGAATGAGGCCTATTACAGAGCAGGTGCATTTATACGGAGAACACGAAAAAGGAAAAAAGGGCACACTATCAGCGAAACCCCTGGAGCCGTGCAGGACGTGCCACCTACAAGAGAGTCAGCAGACTAGACCATGTTAGTGGACTACCGTGATATCTATTCACTATCGCAGGACCGCACACTCCACACAGGACACACAGGTCCAAGAAAAGATTTCCTTCGCTGCTGCAGCAGATCATCACCATTAGCTGTATCTGCTGGACTTGCAAAGGTTTAAGAGGGGTAAGAGCCCCTCTGGACATTATACAATACATTTATACCTTCCACTGAGATGAAATCGGGACTTGTCTAATTATATTCCTCTGAACTGGATGAGACAGTAGTAACATAGCATTCACAGCTGTGCGATTATTCATCGTTTCAACCCGCAACACGTGCATGTGGAAGCCTGGATTTATTGTGTTTAGTACCTGTGGATAAAAAACACAGGAATAGGTGTCTATGCAAATAGGCAACATAAAAACATAAAAAATGGACCCTGCATTTTATTCCACCACCAGAAGAGCAGGCTGACCATTAGGTACAGCAATACCTGTTCTTCAGATGATTATTTGGGCTCATGCACACGAACGTGTGCGGCCGTGCCCGTGCTGCGGGCCGCAAACTGCGGTCCGCAATGCATGGGCATTGACCGTGAGGCCACCACATGCGGATCGTGGACCCATTTACTTGAATGGGTTCCGCGATCCGCATCCGAGGGTCCGCACCGCAAAAAAGTAGTGCTTGCGCTACTTTTTTGCGGTGCGGAGGCACGGATAGAAATACCACGGAAGCACACCGTAGTGCTTCAGTGGTGTTCCGATCCGTGCCTCCGCTCCGCATCTCCCGGATCGCGGACCCATTGAAGTGAATGGGTCCGCGATCCGTGATGCGGGCTGCACACGGCCGGTGCCCGTTTATTGCGGACCCGCCGTATGCGGCCCGCAGCACGGGCATGGCCGGCACACGTTTGTGTGCATGAGGCCTTAACTGGACATTGA
>ONZH01012705.1:0-27520 GCA_900303285.1 Rhinella marina
CACAAAAATCTTTTAAGAGGTCTCACCTCTTGGGCCTGCCACAAAATCTTTAAGAGGTCTCACCTCTTGGGCCTGCACAAAATCTTTAAGAGGTCTCACCTCTTGGGCCTCCACAAAATCTTTAAGAGGTCTCACCTCTTGGGCCTCCACAAAATCTTTAAGAGGTCTCACCTCTTGGGCCTCCACAAAAAAGAGGTCTTTAAGAGGTCTCACCTCTTGGGCCTCCACAAAATCTTTAAGAGGTCTCACCTCTTGGGCCTCCACAAAAATCTTTAAGAGCGTCTCACCTCTTGGGCCTCCACAAAATCTTTAAGAGGTCTCACCTCTTGGGCCTCCACAAAATCTTTAAGAGGTCTCACCTCTTGGGCCTCCACAAAATCTTTAAGAGGTCTCACCTCTTGGGCCTGCACAAAATGCTCTTAAGAGGTCTCACCTCTTGGGCCTCCACAAAATCTTTAAGAGGTCTCTCACCTCTTGGGCCTCCACAAAATCTTTAAGAGGTCTCACCTCTTGGGCCTCACATATTACTATAAAATATTAGGCCTTATAAGGCAACTGTCTGTGGTCTCTAGCAAAATTCTTTAAATACCTGGTGTTAATACCACCGTCTGAACAGTTAGCACACGGCTGTGTACCTTGAACTATAAAATATATAGGCCTTATAATTGGCAACTGTACTGTGCGTTCTCTTGCAAAATTATTTCACGGCTGTGAAGGCAAAATATTGTAACCAAAAAAAAATAAAATGCGGAGGGGGGCTAGCGGAATAGGACGTGGACGAGGACGGGGGCGCGGAAATGCTGTTGGGGGCCATAGTTTGCTGGTTGAATTATCTGAGGTAAATGATTCTGCTTTTAGACGACGCTTTCCCTTTGCATCGTTCTGTCGATTAAACCATAAATAACTCTCTGCATATTTATACCAAATGCACCCAGTACGAAAAAAGTCATAGAAAGTTTCCAAACAGAGACTGGAAAACATCAGTAAGTTGAAAAAACTGTTCGCTAAAAAAAAAAAAAAGTTAAAAATAAAATTGGCAGTTGATAGTATCGAGCTATTGTCACAGAGAGACGGCGATTACAACACCTTCATTTACATTCAGTACATGTCTCAAGGCATTGGGAGAATGAAAACAGGCCACGGCTGGAGTATGAAATGTACCACCGCTTTGTACTGTCCGATACTGACCCGGTCCAGGGTGATGTCCAGCGAGGAAAGCAGTGGAGAGGTGGTGGTCTGCGCAGCACCGAAAAAGGCAGCAAGAAGGCAGAGGGATGTCCACAGGCAGAGGAATGTCCACAGGCAGAGGGATGTCCACAGGCAGAGGCATGTCCACAGGCAGAGGGATGTCCACAGGCAGAGGGATGTCCACAGGCAGAGGGATGTCCACAGGCAGAGGACAGAGAAGTTGAGGCCACAGCCAGCAGGGCCGAGCGTAACCATCCCGCTCCTATGGCGTCCTTAAAGAATCCCTCATCGCAATAAGGGAGAACGCATTGCACACAGAGGAGACGGGGCAGGAGGAGACGCAACGGAGCTACACAGTCAGACCACACTTTTGTCTGCTTCACGGTGGCAGTTGCAGGAGGAGGAGGATGAGGAGGAGGAGACGACGTGGAGGTGGCTGTGGAAGAGGAGGAGGATGCTGGCGGCGAGGGTAGCAGTCAGGCTGTGTGCGTCCCATTGGTTCAGCGCGGATGGGGCGGAGAGGAGGCGGAAAGAGGAAGAGGAGGAAATGGCAAGTGATCCTTCTGGTGGGGCAGTGACGTCATGCCTATTCAGAGTCTGGCACAACATGGCTGACTTCATGCTGGGCTGCTTTTCCCGGACACACGTTGTTGTCCGGATAGTGGAGAACAAACTGTACTGGGTCTTCGCAATCCAAGTGGACACGTGGCTGAACTGCCCTGTACGCCTTGGAGGTGCTTGCCTGCCCTTGCGCCAGCGTGCTATCAGAAAGGGTGTTCAGCGCTGCCGGGGCATTATCACCGATAAGCGCAGCCGCCTGTCAACCGACAGTGCCGACAGGCTGACGCTAATCAAAATGAACAGCAAGTGGATTGACCCGGACTTTGCTTCTCCAACCGTGGAAAGCAGCCAAAAGTGAAGTGCCATCTGTATGAAGTGCCATTTCCTCCTCCACCTCCTCCTCCTCCTCCTTAACCGGCCGTTAGAATTGCTCCGTAAATCAGAAAAATTTTATATTTATGCCTCACCTCTTGGGCCTCCACAAATGTTTAAGAGGTCTCACCTCTTGGGCTCCACATAATTTTTAAGAGGTCTCACCTCTTGGGCCTGCGCAAAATGTTTACGAGGTCTCACCTCTTGGGCGTCCACATAATTTTTTTAAGAGGTCTCCCTCTTGGGCCTCCACATAATTTTTAATACGTCTCACCTCTTGGGCCTCCACAAAATGTTTAAGAGGTCTCACCTCTTGGGCCTCCACAAACAGTGTTTAACAGGTCTCACCTCTTGGGCCTCCACATAATTTTTAAGAGGTCTCACCTCTTGGGCCTCCACAAAAATTTTTAAGAGGTCTCACCTCTTGGGCCTCACAAAATGTTTAAGAGGTCTCACCTCTTGGGCCTCCACATAATTTTAAGAGGTCTCACCTCTTGGGCCTCCACAAAACCTCTTGGGTAAAAAGTCTCACCTCTTGGGCCTCCACATAATTTTTAAGAGGTCTCACCTCTTGGGCCTCCACAAAATGTTTAAAGAGGTCTCACCTCTTGGGCCTCCACATAATTTTTAAGAGGTCTCACCTCTTGGGCCTCCACATAAATTTTTAAGAGGTCTCACCTCTTGGGCCTCCACAAAATCTTTAAGAGGTCTCACCTCTTGGGCCTCCACATAAATTTTTAAGAGGTCTCACCTCTTGGGCCTCCACAAAATCTTTAAGAGGTCTCACCTCTTGGGCCTCCACATAATTTTTAAGAGGTCTCACCTCTTGGGCCTCCACAAAATCTTTAAGAGGTCTCACCTCTTGGGCCTCCACAAAATCTTTAAGAGGTCTCACCTCTTGGGCCTCCACATAATTTTTAAGAGGTCTCACCTCTTGGGCCTCCACAAAATCTTTTTAAGAGGTCTCACCTCTTGGGCCTCCACATAATTTTTAACAGGTCTCACCTCTTGGGCCTCCACATAATTTTTAAGAGGTCTCACCTCTTGGGCCTCCACAAAATCTTTAAGAGGTCTCACCTCTTGGGCCTCCACAAAATTTTTAAGAGGTCTCACCTCTTGGGCCTCCACAAAATCTTTAAGAGGTCTCACCTCTTGGGCCTCCACAAAATCTTTAAGAGGTGTCACCTCTTGGGCCTCCACAAAATCAACATTCCATCTGCTTACCTGCTAGACATGACACTGGCCAGTCGGTCACTGACATCTCAAGCGCCAACAATTTGGGCATTTTAAGGCTTCTGCATGTGTTGAGTTGTTTTTACATTTTAAAGAAGACATGTCTGACCACATCTCACACACACACACAATGACAATTAGGGGTGGGGTCTATTTGCTTTCCCCCTTGCCTATGCCATCTGTGGTTGTCATAGGCAACGTGATTTTAAGGGGTGCAGAATTTCATCGTTTTTTTGTCTAGTTTGGCTTGGGGTCCATGGCAATGTAGAGGAAAGAAGGTTTCCTTGTATGGTCTCACTTTACAGAGAGGTTAGATTGTGTTTGGAGTGTATGTTGAGAGGCTGTGATAGTGGCGTAATAGTGCGACTTGGGCGCGTTATATGCACCCAGACATGCTTCCCCTGCTGTCCCAGTTGCATTCCAGCAGTGTTGGCATCCTTTTCTGAGGTTCCAGGGTGGACTTGGTGACCTCCAAGTGGTCGAATTGAGATTTCCAAGTGGCGAGCATTTTTTCCCCATAGACTTTAATGGGATTCGATATTCGGTCGAATAGTCGAATTTCGCGGTCTATTCGAATCGAATTTCGAACTTTCGAATATTTCACTACTCGCTCATCTCTATTAATTATAGATATTTACTTACCAACAAGGTTTTTGTTTTTTAAAATGTGGTGGAACAAGATGCATGGTATGTCTGTATGACTGCAATAGAATGAAGGTTTATTCCAAAAATAATGTATATATAACCATATATAACCATATATTGGATTTTTTGTGGTGCCGGATACCAAAAGTCCTATATAGGTTGCAATATTAGAAAACTAAAAACTAGAATAGCAGAACATATATACAATATTAGTAAAACTAAAAATAAAGTATTAGGTGTGGCCAAACATTTTGTTGAGAAACATGCAGCAATTTTCTTGAGGAACATTCAAGAATTATTTAAGAATTCAAACCACAGAGAGAAGATAATTGGCAAAAATATGTTCTAAATACAGAAGCTTTTTGGATCATGTGATTACAAACTAGATATCACTCTGCGTATGATCCATTCCTGTCTTTGGATTCAAAATCTGTATCAAAAACCCTGAATGTGAGAGCCTCATTGGGTTTACCCCCCCCCCCAAAAAAAAAAACAAAAAAAAAAAACATACTAATCAGTACAGATAAGTGAACATTTTACAGTTACTAGAATACAATAGGAGAATTGATAGACTTATTATGTTCTCAAACTTTGCAAATGATAGTCTTGGAGGATCCATTAACAAAATTTATTCTTATGACTGGGGTATTGTAAAGCAAATTGATGAGGCATCAATTGGGCAAAAACAAACCCATCTCTGCTGATTTGAGAGTATACTAGGTACAGTGATATGTTAGCAGGAAAAGACATAATAGTACACTAAAGGGTAATTCTCACATAAAGATATACCGCATATCCACAGATCATGCCATAGGTGTGGGTCACACCTCTGAAGATGTGAGAGGAGAGGTGATTGAGCTTCATTCACATGGGAGTTCCTAAAATATCTGAGCAGTTACTCTCATTTACTTCCATGTTGGCCACAAAACGGTGTGTCATTCTCAAGATAAGTGTCTCAGAGGTGGACCAGCAGTTATTAGACATTTATGACATATCCTTTGGATATGCCATAGATGTCCACATTGGGAAAACCTGCCTTGTGCTATTAAAAGAGCACACTTACTTTTACATTAAAAAAAAAAGTCTGCTTTATTTCAGAAGCAGTGCCACTTTTGGCCAATGGCCGTATCTGATAGAGCAGTACATATCCAATTAAGTCAATAAAACTGAGTGGCAATACCAGTCCTTGGGTGTTTCCTTTGCTCTGAGCTCCAAAACCTTAAAATCCTCTTCTTCAGTCATGATATATTCTGTATTTTATGGGTTTCTTTTATGAATAAAGCAGGGATTTAATCACCATCAGATTTATTTGGAACAACTGTCATGATCTTTAAATCCCTTACTGGGTATCCTGCCACAAGTTTTTTATCCTTTTTTTGCCAATGCATTTATTTTCATGTCATGGAGCCCTTCATTTCCAGTTACCAGTTTCTATACTGTACATAATTACACAATGCTTTATTATACACTTGAAGATTGTAATTAAGTCCCTTATTAGACCTTTGATACTAAGTATAGGGCATTCATTTTTCCATGCTACAGTTCTCCAGTTAAATGATTCTCAGTAACTCTGCTACACACAGCACTACCTTCTGTAAGTGTAAAAATAAACGTTTTCTGAATAAATTACTTAACGCAGCTGCAGCTCAGGGGAATATCACCCATAAAGAGAAAAAATGTACACTCCTAAAAATAAATAGTCCATACTGTGCTGAAGAAACAGCATCTGTGAAGCTTATCACTTCTGTGTCAAGTTAAGGAAATTGCCAGAATTGTTCATGTAGTATATCAGCTTTTTATTGCATGTTGTACAGTTTTAATTATCAGAAAATCATATGAAATATTTTCACACCTCCACATTTGACATTCTAGCAGAATGCAATTTGCTACATTTGTTCTTTTGTTACATTTTGTTCTTTTTTAGATTTTCTAATCACAAAATGACAAATGTAGGTAGGTAGGTAGATAGATAGATAGATAGATAGATAGATAGATAGATAGATAGATAGATACCAAAACACAGAGTTACAGCAGCACAGTGGAGATGAAACGGGTGCAAACCCTCAAGAGATTCCAGGCCAAGGAGTCTTCTATATATACAATCCAAGAATGAGGCAGCACACCGACTTTGTGAATAAATAGTGGATCCTTTATTCCTGCTACGTTTCAGCCCTGCTCAATGGGGCCATTGTCAAGCAAACAAGTAGACACATGGTGTGGCTTTATATAGGCCATAACGTGATTTACATACATAATTAATGAAGTAATCATTAACATACATAATTGAATAACAAAGTGTTATAAAAAAGATCGGCATAATATAAAAGTGACATGATTTAAAAAGTGCTAAAGTGCATACAAAATTTACAAAAGAATAATGATAACCATAAAATTCATCGTTTGTGCATCCATATGAGTGTATTACGTCATAATGACGTGTATAATTAGTGGGCGTGCATATTAAAAAAAGTTTAAACTTACATAACCGTGTGTAACCATTGGTGATGTGGTGGACCGCACATAGCGTCTTCATCCCCCTCCTGCGCAAGCCCAGCCAAACCGGAACAAGGGAGGCGGCCAGACGCAATGCTAGACATGTGACCAAAGTCACATGACCGCATCTCCGTCCGCCCACAACATGTGACCCGTGGAACGCACACACCCCTTGTGCGCTCCAACACCTGCCACAGTGGGACGGACGTAAGCGGCCAAAATGTCACGCATGCGCCGGCCGGTCTACCTGTCCAACTCAACTTCGGCATGCACAGTATCAGGAGGAATAGGATCGCAAGAGATAGATAAGAATAAAAAGAATACTGATAGAAAAAATTCATAAAGAAATCTCCTAGTGCTCTTTTAATGTTCAATGGGGGTCATCATATTCATTACTGTCAATAGTGATAATGGAGAAATGAATGTAAGTATAGCTTATCAATCATTCACCAATTTATGAGGAACATATAAATGGGCAAAACCTTCAAAGTGAATATCCGAAGTCAAATAGAGGGCAAGGTCATTGTCCCCATTCAACTGCACATCTCTATAAGTCAGAGGAGACGGGCAGGTCATGAGTCTCAAAGATGGCTCATGTCCGCCTGTTATATCTTGGATTGTATAGATAGATAGATAGATAGATAAATACAGTGCCTTATGAAAGTATTCGGCCCCCTGGAACTTTTCAACCTTTTGCCACATTTCAGGCTTCAAACAAAAAGATATAACATTTTACATTTTTTATGAAGAATCAACAACAAGTGGGTCACAATTGTGAAGTGGAACTAAATTTATTGGATCTTTTAAACTTTTTTTGTAATAATAAAATTGAAAAGTGGGGCGTGCAAAATTATTCGGCCCCCTTGCATTAATACTTTGTTGCGCCACCTTTTGCTGCGATTACAGCTGCAAGTCACTTGGGGTATGTCTCTATCAGTTTTGCACATCTATAGACTGAAATTCTTGCCCATTCTTCCTTGCAAAACAGCTTGAGCTCTTTGAGGTTGGATGGAGAGCGTTTGTGAACAGCAGTTTTCAGCTCTTTCCACATATTCTCAATTGGATTCAGGTCTGGACTTTGACTTGGCCATTCTAAGACCTGGATACGTTTATTTTTGAACCATTCCATTGTAGATTTTGCTTTATGTTTGGGATCATTGTCTTGTTGGAAGATAAATCTCCGTCCTAGTCTCAGGTCTTTTGCAGACTCCAACAGGTTTTCATCCAGAATGGTCCTGTATTTGGCTCCATCCATCTTCCCATCAATTTTAACCATCTTCCCTGTCCCTGCTGATGAAAAGCATGCCCAAACCATGATGCTGCCACCACCATGTTTGACAGTGGGGATGGTGTGTTCAGGGTGATGAGCTGTGTTGCTTTTACGCCAAACATATCGTTTTGCATTGTTTCCAAAAAATTCGATTTTGGTTTTATCTGACCAGAGCACCTTCTTCCACATGTTTGGTGTGTCTCCCAGGTGGCTTGTGGCAAACTGTAAACAAGACTTTTTATGGATATCTTTGAGAAATGGCTTTCTTCTTGCCACTGTTCCATAAAGGCCAGATTTGTGAAGTGTTCGACTGATTGTTGTCCTATGGACAGACTCTCCCACCTCAGCTGTAGATCTCTGCAGTTCATCCAGAGTGATCATGGGCCTCTTGGCTGCATCTCTGATCGGTCTTCTCCTTGTTTGAGATGAAAGTTTAGAGGGACAGCCGGGTCTTGGTAGATTTGCAGTGGCCTGATACTCCTTCCATTTCAATATGATCGCTTGCACAGTGCTCCTTGGAATGTTTAAAGCTTGGGAAATCTTTTGGTATCCAAATCCAGCTTTAAACTTCTCCACAACAGTATCACGGACCTGCCTGGTGTGTTCCTTGGTCTTCATGATGCTCTCTGTGCTTTAAACAGAACCCTGAGACTATGACAGAGCAGGTGCATTTATACAGAGACTTGATTACACACAGGTGGATTCTATTTCTCTTCATCAGTCATTTAGGACAACATTGGATCATTCAGAGATCCTCAATGAACTTCTGGAGTGAGTTTTCTGAACTGAAAGTAAATGGACTGAATAATTTTGCACGCCCCACTTTTCAGTTTTATTATTACAAAAAAAGTTTAAATGATCCAATAAATTTCGTTCCACTTCACAATTGTGACTCACTTGTTGTTGATTCTTCACCAAAAATTTAAAATGTTATATCTTTTTGTTTGAAGCCTGAAATGTTCCAGGGGGCCAAATACTTTCGCAAGTCACTGTAGTTGGGGGAATTGTTGTGTCCATTTTGCTGGAGCCTAAATTCATTGGATTTGACACGAATTTTGTAAAAGTTCGAGGTGGATCCGAATACGATTTTTTAGAATTTCAGATCCATCATAAGCAGCAATAAACAGGAGTTTGTTTTATACATACTAGAGAAAAAGTAACAAAAACATGTTTGTTCACAACATTAGAATTATTAGATTACGTTACTTTAACTCATTTTACATACAGTATAATTATATAACTTATATACAATAAACTATGTATATAATGTACAGTATGTACATCAAATATAAAACTATTTTTGTATTCTCTGGCATGTTAGAAAAGTACATGATGCAAATCTTTTTTACCAGTGACTGTATTTGTGAGTTATCTACTCCCCTCTGCTTCTCAGCTGTGTCATGTGACCAACACTCTGACTCTCCAACTGGCACATTGGGGGACATTTATTATTAAAGGGGTTCTCTGGGAATTAAGAAAATCTGTAAACACTATTATAAATATGTTCCCAAACACATTTCATTAGTTATAATGGCTCGTTTTGTCTGTGGAGCAAAGCTTATGAGAAACAAAATGGCCGCTGTCCTATTAGTACACATAAAATCTGTCCTAATCACACAGGAGGACAAGTTAATTCAGGACACTGAGGTAAACAGCTGCCTCATCTTCCTCTCTGCTCTACTTGTCAGGGATTATGATACTGAAAACAGCTGATATGATCTTCAGCTGAGTTTCTGTGGAAGTAGAGTCCATGAGGAGACATGAAGTACAGAGAGCATGGACAGGACAGATGGTGGTAATGTGGGGCTATGGTAATGGAGGCTGCACACAAGTGCTGCTGCTCATTAGCCACATGCTCATGAACTACAGAGAATCAGCTGTGTTCAGGATCACAATCCCTGACATGTAGCAGAGAAGGATGAGGCAGCTATTTACCTCAGTGTTGTGAAGTAACTTGTCCTCTTGTGTGATTAGGACAGGGTTTGTGTGTAGTAATAGGACAGCGGCCATTTTGTTTCCCCTGATGAATGCTTCCTAGACAAAACAAGCCATTATATCTAATGAAAAGTATTTGGGAATATATTTATAATGAAGTAATATTTACATATGTTCATTTTCTCAATTGCCAGAGAACCCCTTTAAAGGTGACATTTTCTCATTAAGATTATACTGTACTCCTGCTCACAGTGATTACGCACCTGAGACTTTCTGGTAAATGTAAAGATAAGATTTGGGTTCTTTGTTGTGAGCAAGAGCGCTTGATGCTAGAAAAGTGTATGTGGATTTTCACTAGTCACTGGCTTTGTGTTTCATCCTATTTTAATGAATATTCAATAAAGTAAGTCTAACACCTTTTACCAGATAGTGGATTGCTTCTATGAACATTTCTACATTTGCCTAATGGTTGGAGTATGGTCCATGCACATGGTGGAGTAACAACCAGTTTGGTGAGATAGTATTTTTTAATTTAATGACATTTATCTGACAGTTGCCCATAGCAACCAATTCGATTTCATCTTTCAATTTAATCTGTTTGGAAAATAAAAGGATCTGATTGGTTGCTATGGGCAACTAAGCTCATTTGCCTTAGCACCAATTTTGATAAATGTCAATGTCCCTCACGGTCCTCTATGTGGTCAAGAAGTTAGTTTCTCTATTCATTCCTAGGGGTGCCTTGAATCAGTCTCATAAGAATGAACAGAGAAACTTATTTCCTGACCATAAATAGGATGTTGTGTTGGTTGAAGAGCCAGAGTGCTGTCAGAGAGCTGAGGAACAGAAGGGAGATGATAGCTCACAAATATAGTCATTGGTAAACAGATTGTCTTCACAATTAATATCATGTACCTTTCTAAACAGTTCAGAGATTAAAAGTTTTTGTTGGAATGCTTCTTTAAATGGGTTGGTCACTTTGTTAGCACTTATGGCTGAAGGAGTGTGCTGCTCTCTGGGTCCTAAAGGCACCCTGCTGTTGTAAGAGATGCTTTCCTTCTGCTGTGACTGTACTCCTGGCTATACAGGGCTGGCAGGGGCTTAGCAGAGACACTTGTTAACAGCTGAAATAAAGAAACTTTGCAGGAGGAAGGAAGACTGAGGAGAAGCTGTAATTGAGTTCACTGACTGCAGTGATGTAGCAGGGCCAGGAAGTTGCTGTAGACAACAATGTGTGAGCAATCTACTGTAAGTGTCTGTCCTGTCTATGACCACTCTGCAATGTGATCTTATCACAGACATGTTTATTCCAACCAGACCAACAGGCCAGGAGCTTTAACCCCTTCTGAGCTGTCAGTATGGCTAAGGTCAGTGATATCAGCAGCAGTCACTGGTCTCATCTGTAAATATGTGCCCTCCTTCTTGCACACTGTATATAGTGATATATGATGCCCCCCATACAGTGATATGTGACCCCCACCACTGTATACTGTATATAGTGATATCTGACCCCCTGTATACAGTAATAGTTGACTCCACCACCACCATACACTGTATATACTGATGTGTGACCCCCCCAACACTGCATATAGAGATCTGTGAACCCCTGTACACTGTATACAGTGATGTTTGACGCCCACCACTGCATATAGAGATCCATGAACTCCTGTACAGTGACCCCCTTTATACTGCATATACAGATGTAATGCCCCCTGTACAATATATATATATATATATATATATATATAGATATATATATAGATATATATATATCTACAGTGCAGACCAAAAGTTGAACACAAGAGTTTTCTGTATTTTCATGACTATGAAAATTGTAGATTCACACTGAAGGCATCAAAACTGTGAATTAACACATGTGGAATTATATACTTAACAAAAAAGTGTGAAACAACTGAAAATATGTCTTATATTCTAGGTTCTTCAAAGTAGCCACCTTTTGCTTTGATTACTGCTTTGCACACTCTTGGCATTCTCTTGATGAGCTTCAAGAGGTAGTCACTTGAAATGGTATTCCAACAGTCTTGAAGGAGTTCCCAGAGATGCTTAGCACTTGTTGGCCCTTTTGCCTTCAGTCTGCGGTCCAGCTCACCCCAAACCATCTCGATTGGGTTCAGGTCTGGTGACTGTGGAGGCTAGGTCATCTGGCGTAGCACCCCATCACTCTCCTTCTTGGTCAAATAGCCCTTACACAGTCTGGAGGTGTGTTTGGGGTCATTGTCCTGTTGATAAATAAATGATAGTCCAACAAAACCAGATGGAATAGCATGCCGCTGCAGGATGCTGTGGTAGCCATGCTGGTTCAGTATGCCTTCAATTTTGAATAAATCCCCAACAGTGTCACCAGCAAAGCACCCCCACACCATCACACCTCCTCCTCCATGCTTCACGGTGGGAACCAGGCATGTAGAGTCCATCCGTTCACCTTTTCTGCGTCGCACAAAGACACGGTGGTTGGAACCAAAAATCTCAAATTTGGACTCATCAGACCACAGCACAGATTTCCACTGGTCTAGTGTCCATTCCTTGTGTTCTTTAGCCCAAACAAGTCTCTTCTGCTTGTTGCCTGTCCTTAGCAGTGGTTTCCTAGCAGCTATTTTACCATGAAGGCCTGCTGCACACAGTCTCCTCTTAATAGTCGTTGTAGAGATGTGTCTGCTGCTAGAACTCTGTGTGGCATTGACCTGGTCTCTAATCTGAGCTGCTGTTAACCTGCGATTTCTGAGGCTGGTGACTCGGATGACCATATCCTCTGCAGCAGAGGTGACTCTTAGTCTTCCTTTCCTGGGGCGGTCCTCATGTGAGCCAGTTTCTTTGTAGCGCTTGATGGTTTTTGTGACTGCACTTGGGGACACTTTCAAAGTTTTCCCAATTTTTCGGACTGACTGACCTTCATTTCTTAAAGTAATGATGGCCACTCGTTTTTCTTTACTTAGCTGCTTTTTTCTAGCCATAATACAAATTCTAACAGTCTATTCAGTGACTGACCCAATCTGGGTTGATAAGTCGAGTGAAGACAATGCTTCTGAGGCGGGGGCGAGTGCTGCACCAGAACAGGTTAGAAGAGGCAGTGGTGTGGCCAGAGGGAGAAGCAGGGCCAGAGCTGGTGCATCAGCAGCAACTGTTTCACATAGTGAAGCTCCCGTGGCGAGGCCTAGATGTTCACAAGTCTGGAGGTTCTTTAAAGAAAGTGAGGATGACTGTGGTGTGCAACCTGTGCCACACCAGGATCAGCAGGGGTGCCACCACTACTAGCCTAACCACCACCAGCATGCTCAGGCATATGAGTGCTAAACACCCCACTCAATGGAACCAAGGCCGTTCACCTCCTGCGGCTCCCACCACTGCTCCTTCCCCTGTGTCACTCGCTGCCTCTGCTAGTCAACCCCCTGCCCAGGACCCCGGCACGAGCGCCTCCCGCCGGAAAACCACACCTTTGCCTCCACGATCCTCCACAGCGTCCACCAATGTGACCCAGATGCTGGAGCGCAAGAGGAAATACAGTTCCACCCACCCACATGCCCAAGCCCTCAAAGTCCACATCTCCAAATTGCTGAGCCTGGAGATGCTGCCCTATAGGCTGGTAGAGACCGAGGCCTTTCGCAACCTCATGGCGGTGGCTGCCCCTCGGTATTCGGTCCCCAGCCGCCACTATTTTTCCCGATGTGCCGTCCCAGCCCTACACCAGCACGTGTCACAGAACATCATCCGTGCCCTGACCAACGCTGTTTCTGAGAAGGTCCACCTAACCACGGACACGTGGACAAGTGCTGCCGGGCAGGGACACTATATATCACTGATGGCACATTGGGTTAACTTGGTCTGACCCTGGGGCCGCTCATGTACTGCCCACACCGAGGATTGCGGGGCCTACCTCGGTCACGGTCTCTCAGACGTACTATGCCTCCTCCTCCGAATTACCATCCGTGGGCACGGCGCCTTCAGTCGGTAGCTCTAGGCGCAGCAGCAGTGCCATGGCTAAGCGCCAGCAGGTGGTGCTCAAACTGCTGAGCTTAGGTGACAAAAGGCACACCGCCCAAGAACTATTACAGGCAGAGGTTGCGCTACGTTTTTTTCAGAAGAGTAAAAATACTCCTCTGACCATTTTTGAGGAGTATTTTAACCCGAGGAGGAGTACGAAATTTGCGGTAATTAAAATACATAATACGCAGGCCTGCACTTGCTCACATCTGTGTTGGAGGCTGCATTTGGAGCCTCTGTTGCAGATTCTGTTGAAAGACCAGACAAAAAAGCCTTGTATGCAGGAGTTTTTTGTCTGGTAAAAAGACAGATTGCAAATGGAAACTGAACTGGTCCCATTGTAGTCGGTGGAGTCTGTTCAGCTTCCCTGTGGGGTGACAGAAGGAGGGGGAGCAGGGTCAGTAGAGGGGCGACAGGGGGAGCAGGGCCACTAGTGGGGCGACAGGGGGAGCAGGGTCACTAGAGGGGCGACAGGGGGAGCAGGGCCACTAGAGGGGCGACAGGGGGAGCAGGGCCACTAGAGGGGCGACAGGGGGAGCAGGGCCACTAGAGGGGCGACAGGGGGAGCAGGGCCACTAGAGGGGCGACAGGGGGAGCAGGGCCACTAGAGGGGCGACAGGGGGAGCAGGGCCACTAGAGGGGCGACAGGGGGAGCAGGGTCACTAGTGGGGCGACAGGGGGAGCAGGGTCACTAGTGGGGCGACAGGGGGAGCAGGGTCACTAGAAGGGGAGAGCTGGGTTATTAGTGGGGTGACAGGAGGAGGGGGGGCAGAGAACTGGGAGACTGGACAAAACCATGGTTGGGGGAGGGGGAAAATCACTCACCTGAAGATGGACAGCTTTTCACTGCCACAACTCTCCCATCCCTCTCCACCTGGGGGACACAGGCCGGAGGCAGCTCTTCTTCCAGGCAACAGTGACATAAGTCCGCGGCCCTTTACGTCTCCAGCCACCCTGTTTTGTTCCCCAGGGTCCATGTTCTGCGCGCTCTCCTTCCAGCCCCGGGAGCAGGCCCCTCCTCCTTCCAGCTCCCGCCGGCTTCCTCTGCCTCACCCGATCTGTATTTCTCTGGTGCACCAATAACAAAGCTCCTTGCTGTAAGGAGCTTTGTTATTGGTTATTTCAGGCACAGGCAGCATTGCTGTGCTGCCTGTGCCGTTCACTGCGCTCACTGCGCTGATGAAAAACTGGGAAAAGTCTAAGGCGTAGTAGTACGCCTTAGACTTTTTTCAGGGAGTAAAATTGCCTGAAAACGCGTCTATGACGCATTTTTATGCGTTATTGCGACCTCTGATTACAGGGCATCACGGCGCAGACCGATCTGTGGCTGGCACCGCTGAATCTCAAGCCAGGCATGGTTGTGTGTGACAACGGGCGTAACCTGGTGGCGGCTCTGCAACTCGGCAGACTGACACATGTGCCATGACTGGCCCACGTGTTCAATCTCATAGTTCAGCGGTTCCTCAAGACATACCCCAATCTGTCTGATTTGCTCACCAAGGTGCGCCGCATCTGTGCGCATTTCCGCAAGTCGACCACAGATGCTGCCACTTTCAGGGCAGCGCAGCGCCGCCTACAACTGCCCGCTCACCGACTGTTGTGTGACGTGCCCACAAGATGGAATTCCACATTAAACATGTTATCCAGAGTTTACCAGCAGCGCAGAGCGATTGTAGACTGCCAGATGTCAACTTCCACCAGAACTGGTAGTCAGGTCAGTCAGATTCCTCAAGTCTACAATGAGGAGTGGACGTGGATATCTGCCAGGTGTTAACCAACTTTGAGGAGTCAACACAGATGGTCAGCGGCGATGCCGCCATTATCAGCCTCACCATCCCGCTGCTTTGCCTGTTGAAAAACTCACTGCTCAGCATGAAGTCGGAAGCTTTGCGCTTGTCACAAGAGACGGTGGAGGAAGATACGTCGCTTGATAGCCAGAGCACCCTCCGGACTGTTTCTCAGCGCGTATCGGAGGAGGGGGATGAGGATGAGGAGGAAGAGGAGGAGAATGTTGGCGAGACAGAAGAGGGTACCAATGCTCAGTCCCTCTTAACTCTTGAGCGTGTATGGGCTGAAGAGGAGGAGGAGGACGAGGAGGAAATGGAGAGTCAGGCCAGTGAGGAGAGGGAATTCTTGCGTGTTGGGACTCTGGCGCACATGGCAGACTTCATGTTAGGCTGCCTATCCAGTGACCCTCGCATTAGAAGCATTTTTTCAAACACCGATTACTGGGTGTTCACTCTCCTGGACCCACGGTACAAGCAGAACCTTTCCACTCTGATCCCTGTAGAGGAAAGGAGTATGAGAATGAATCAATATCAACAGGCCCTGGTGCACAAGCTGAAACAATCCTTCCCATCTGATGCCGCTAGCGGCAGAGGGCGTGGTTCTGTGGGCCAAGTAGCGGGGGAGAGGAGGCGAGCAGGCAGCTTGTCCAGCACTGGCAGGGGAACGCTCTCCAAGGCCTTTGCCAGTTTTATGTCACCCCAGCAAGACACTGTCACTTGTCCCCAGTCTAGGCAGAGTAGGGGGGAGCTTTACAGAAAGATGGTGAGGGAGTACCTAGCTGACCATACCAACGTCCGGATCGATCACTCTGCTCCATACAACTACTGGGTTTCAAAGCTGGACACGTGGCCTGAACTGGCGCTGTACGCCTTGGAGGTGCTGGCCTGCTCTGCCGCTAGCGTGTTGTCAGAGCGGGTATTCAGTGCAGCTGGTGGCGTCATCACCGATAAGCGTACACGCCTGTCACCTGACAGCGCTGACAGGCTGACGCTTATTAAAATGAACAAAACCTGGATTTCACCGGAATTCAAATCTCCTCCGGGGGAAAGCAGCTAAAGATTAACATTACTTATGTATCCGATTCCTCTTCTCTACTCCTCCTACTCCTCCTCCTCCTTGTCGTCTTTGCCTAACGCTGACCCAAAACGCAATTTTTTAGAGGGCCAACTGGTTTTACGACAATTTTTCCTGAGGGCCCCCTACAGGCCCTCTCTCCAAACAATTTTTCCGGGGGGCCACCTACAGGCCCTCTCTCTAAACAATTTTTCCGGAGGGCCCCCTACAGGCCCTCTCTCCAAACAATTTTTCCGGGGGGCCACCTACAGGCCCTCTCTCTAAACAATTTTTCCGGAGGGCCACCTACAGGCCCTCTCTCTAAACAATTTTTCCGGAGAGCCCCCTACAGGCCCTCTCTCCAAATAATTTTTCCGGAGGTCCACCTACAGGCCCTCTCTCTAAACAATTTTTCCGGAGGGCCACCTTTTTCCGCAGTGTCAACTACAAACAGTGTAAAACAATGTTTCAGGAGCGTCAAACAGACAGTCCAAAAAAATTTTTCAGGAGGCGCAAGTACCGACATTTAAAAAAAATTTTTTTTGCTGAGGGTCGACTTTATGTACTCCGAAAAGAAAAAAAATTTTGGAGGCTCAGCAAAAGCCATTTCACTGCATTCTCAGTCGGACAAAGTCATTGGTGGTGTAACCGCCATGCTGTGTCAGGCTAAATTTTTGGGTGCTTCACCAGCTATCTCATCTAACTTGGTCACTTGTTGGTGTCACCGCCATGCTGTGTCAGGCTTATACCTGCATCGTGTGGCTGGGGATAGGAGAGCAGTGCCAGCATGGGCATGGGTGATGGACCTTCATTGCACCTAGTTGGGTGCTTCCCTAACATGTGATGGGCATGTGCCTCGCCTTTCTTGGTCTGGGTGAGCACAATTGCCATGAGGGTAACCACCAGGCTTTTGCAGGAGAATTTGAGGTAATGGTGGGATTAGGCAGCCTCAGAAGCATCCATGCATGCTGCCCCTGCTGTTTCCTGTCCATTTCCATGGTGTTTCCATCATTTTCTGATGTTTCCAGGTTTTCACCCAGCCTTCCCTAGGCAGAGCCTTGGTCCCCTGCAAAAAGTGCTCGAGTCTCCCATTGACTTCAATGGGGTTCGTTACCCGAAACGAGCACCCGAGCATTTTAGTGCTCGCTCATCTCTAGTCATTATCTATCTATCTATCTATCTATCTATCTATCTATCTATCTATCTATCTCATATCTATCTAAAGAAGATATACATTTTAATTTATCTCTTAAGAATCACACAGTTATGGTGCTAACCTTGGTCAATACATTTTTTTATCCATGTATTACTTCCATGTTCATTCTTGCATGTGAAATAAAAGCACAGGTCAATATACCCACAGTCACTTACCTGCACATTTCTTTCTGTGCTCCATAACATCTGTTCCATTATGTGTACATACATGCACTGAAATACTATTCACTAACCCCTTTATATTTCAGAAGGTCAATAGGGGTGCTAATTGTTAAGTGTTGCTTTTACAGAGCTCTAGATTAGCAGCAGAGTGGAAAATTGTGCAATAGTAGGTCAGGCGCTTGGATGTCAGAGACAGCTGGAAGTCCAATAGAGAAGGCAGAAATAGTAATTTACTGTTCTTTATCTCTACATACACACCGCTCAGATGAGTGATGTATAAATAATGGAGGAAGTGTTGTGTGATTGTCGGGGACCAGGTGATGTTGACAAGCTGCAAGCCTTCACTAGACCCGGTATACAGTAATTTTGATTGCGGCAAACTGTCACACTCTCAGTGCTGTTTTCCACCATAAAGGGCTGCTATACTGGCTACACAGACAGAGGAAATAAGTGGTGCAAATTAAAAATGTAGCAAAGTATGGAAACCCCTCAAAGATCATTATTATAAGTTGGTGTTGAGCAAATCAAGCTTCGGATCATAGATCTGAAGTCGATTTGTTCAAACACTTTGTTTTAATGCTGTCCGGAGTCCTTTCTCCGTACAGCATAAAAATCTATTGTCTGCATGGAGGAAAAATTTGTTTCAGCTGAAGTCGCACAATACTTTGAGGAATGAATTCAGCAATCGCTTTTGCGTCTTTAAAAACATTTTAAAATAGCAATCTGAAGCCAGGTTTGGTACTGAGGTACCAGCTGCTACTAATTTTAAATGTTGCAGAAGATGCAGAAATGAATACCAAATTCATTCACCGAAGTCTTGCGTGACTTCGGCTGAAATTAATTTTGTGAAATAAAAACATTTTGTGCAAATTTCTAAGTACAATACAGATAGTAGTGAGAAATTTTGTTTCTCCCTTTCAACTTCTTACCTTTGCTTTCTGTCTAAATGCAGGATGGAGCAAGTAACATAGCGGGGGGCACTCTCAAAATATAACTATGAGCACAGTGATTGTATAGAATGGGCAGAGCAGGAAGTTTGTGAGGTACAGCTTTAGCCAAAAGCGGTAGAGCACTGAGTGAAGTAAGAGGAGGGACAGTGGTGGTTTTGGCCACTATGTAAATCATGCAATTTTGTGGGGCCTCATGGGGTCCCCCACTTCCTCTCAGTATACAGATACAGTTGAATACAGTGATAAAGCACTTGCTCCACCATTCAATCTGCAACCAGTAGTTTCGTGCAGGCAGGCACAATGAAGAGACAATTCATTGCGCCAATTCTCTGGACAAACCTTAGCAAATCTTCAATGGATTTTGTAAGATCAGAATGAAGGATGATAAATGACCCTCAGAAGGTCAGTTATGCTAATTATGAATATATGTCTGGTTTTCCCACTTCAAAATTTAACAATACATTTTATATGATCAGCATTTAAAAATGGAACAGCATATGAGCAACATTTACATTTGCATTTGAATCACCTCAACATATGTGTGTTGGAAACATTTGCATATGAGTCACATGTAGAGATGAGCGAATCTATTCGCCGCTTCGTACATTCATATCGAATCTTGGAAATTTTCTTCTCCGAAGCGAATCCGAATTTTGTCGGACTCGCTTCGTATTATTTGTAAACATATGCAAAAATGTGACCGCTAACTATACGTAAGATACGTATGAAACGTAAGTAAATGTACGCATTCTGCATACGGCGGGAAAATGACGTTCCACCCAAGCAAGAGCAGGAAAGTGTAGATACGCCCCCCTCAGAACTGGAAAAAAAACAATAGTACGCTAAGGATTCGTACGCACTTTTGTGCGCTCATGCGTACGTGTTTACATAAGTGG
Source organism: Rhinella marina (assembly GCA_900303285.1). NCBI lineage: Eukaryota > Metazoa > Chordata > Amphibia > Anura > Bufonidae > Rhinella > Rhinella marina. The sequence continues at coordinate 19,758 of ONZH01012705.1, forward strand.
CGTACCATTAAGGGCTCGTTCACATCACCGTTAGGGCTTCCGTTCAGGCTTTCCGTTATAACATCGTTATAACGGAAAGAAACGGAATCCCTAGGACGGACATCAAAACGGACACCTTTAAGAGGCATTCCGTTTTGATCCGTCATAATAGAAGCCTATGGCCCTGCATAACGGATCCGTCTGGATGCCGTTATGCTGGACGGAAAACAAAGTCCTGTCGACAGGACTTTGTTTTCCGTCCAGCATAACGGCATCCAGACGGATCCGTTATGCAGGGCCATAGGCTTCTATTATGACGGATCAAAACGGAATGCCTCTTAAAGGTGTCCGTTTTGATGTCCGTCCTAGGGATTCCGTTTCTTTCCGTTATAACGATGTTATAACGGAAAGCCTGAACGGAAGCCCTAACGGTGATGTGAACGAGCCCTAACAAGTGTACGTTCGTTATTAGTGTGCAAATGTTCGCAAAACACCACATAAAAACGGATAATTTGTACGCAGCTTCGCCGCATAGATTCGTATTCGTTCAAATCTTGTGAAAACTTCGATGATTATTCGGCGAAGCAAATTTTGGATGATTCGCTCATCTCTAGTCACATGGAATGAGTTTTGAAAGAAGATAAAAATGGATTAAAATTAGTTTTCATTCGATTCTATCCTTTATAAACCTACAAAAAAATCACTAATGCGAATATTTAAAGGGATTGGCTAATTTACAGCGGCATTCCTCAAAACGCCGTAAACCATCGTGTATTGTCCATACAAACATGAATGACTTTGTACTGCCCCCTAGATGGCATAATGAAGGTCCTTGGTTGCCTCAATATGGACGGAGTAAACATACTCACTAGTCGTCCTTTCTATCGACAAGCTGCAAGATGGTGGTTATCATGCGACTTGTTCACATGACTACTTTCTCGGATACCAGCTGCTGAATGGCAAAGGATTATATTGTATATATTTGCATTTACTGGACACATCCACTTGCCTTCAGCACCTGCACAAAAGTACTGGTAGCCAGGATCAGCCAGAGAAAGTGGTCAGTTGAACTTCACAGATGCCATCTTGCAGTCTATTGATGTGGAGGATGCCCTGTGAGCATGTTTACTCCACTGATACCAGGGTTGCTGATGGCCTTCACTATGACAGCTGGGGAATAATACATCTATGAGTCCTCCATGCTTGTATGGAACATACATGGCTGTTGATGAATGGCATTTTGAGAAATGTTATTGTAAATTGACCAACCCATTTAATTAGTGTAACACGATAAGGAGCAAAAAAAAAAAACAACATAATAAAAAGCGCATACTTTTATAACTCCATAATCATACTGACCCACAGAATAAAGTTAAAATGTCAATATTACTGTGCAGTGGGTTGGAAAAAAATGTACTTCAAAAGATTGGCAAATGGAAAAAAAAGTACCAAACTAAACTACTTGCTTAAGGAGTTAATATTTTGAACATTTGTGAATATGGCAATACCAGTTATGTTCATTTTTGAATGATAAATAGGAACAGTTTTTTTTACTTTATTTTAGTCCGCTTAGGGGACTTGTACCTGTAATCATTCAATCATTCACTTGTACTATTCACAGCAAATACTTCTGTATTGCTGTAAATAGTAGGGGCCGCAACATAGCAGGCCTGGGAGCCTTCAGAAGGCCCTTGGCTGCTATAGCAACCAATCAGCAGCCCAAAACAACCCAGCATATGAGATCTTTGTCTGTATGATCTCGAATAGAGTGTCACCATTTCTTAATTCAAATGCTGTACATTAAGGCCTCATTCACATGAAAAATGGCCTGACAGACCCCATTGAAATCAATGAGGCCGTGAACTGTTCCTGTCTTAATGGTCATTAAAAACAGTCCCATTGATTTCAATGGGGTCTGTCAGGCCATTTTCTCATGCACCTGTCTAACGGTTGTAAAAAAACAGGTACGCTATGTAAAAAAAATGAGGTCAGGTGTTAAAAGAAAATAAATACTCATCTATTCACTTACACATGAAGGAATGCCTTCTCCGCAAAGGAGGCAGCAGAATCTGACATTGTGACATTACATGATGTGACATGACGACACTGGGAGCATCAGGTTCTGGTGCCTCCAGTGTGGAGCAAACATTTCCTCTCATGCAAGTGGATGAGCTGAGTTTTTAAAGAGGTTATTTGGGTAAAGATAATGATGATCATCTGCTGTTTCAGGGAGCCACTGTGCTTAGTGGTGCTCTAGTGAGCGTTTCCAAGCACAGTGCCGTAAATCGTACAGTGCCGGTGCTTGTTATTGAAGTTCAGCCCCCTTGACTTGAATGGGCTGAGCTCCAACTAGGCCATGTGACCGATGAACAGGGACGTCACATGGCCTACAAAGAGGCTACAGCACTCATTGAGCACCCAGTGTCTTCTAACAGTTGATCTGATATTGATGACCTATCCAGAGGAGGCGGCATTATATATACTGGGGCACTATGTGTGGGGACCACTATATATATACTGGGGACTATGGGGGGTGCCTTTGTACGTCCAGAGGTTATTATGTGTTATGCATGATAAGGGCACTGCAGAGGTTGGGTTTTTAAAAAAAAATAAAAAAAAGCCAATGAACTACATCCATTTTTAATGGCCATTACAAACTGATGCAAAATGTATGCAAAATGGTAATTAAAGAAAGATAGACAAACAGAAAATGTATGTATACATGGGTGCAAAATGACCATGAAAAACTGACATTGTGTCTGTTTTTAATGGCCATTTTTTTGTTGTTGTTTGTTTGTTTTTTTCACTAGCATATGAATGTAACCTAAGGGCTATGGACACCTTTCAGGATAGATTTTATTATTGCATTCTAACCATTTAGAGCTAAAAAAATAATTTTAATTGGTCTTTATTAGATTTTTTCAGCAGCTTTCTCTGTACAGCTGTCAGGTTTTGTCGATTTGCACACTATTGCTTTCTGTTTAAACTATGTCCTGTCAGCAGCTCCGAATGATCACTCTAAAACTCTTATCTCTGAATTCCTGACAGTTCATAAACACTCACTATTGCTCAATTCTTATCAAACTAATAGGAATATGGCTTAAATGAGTGTTTCTGCGTTGTCAGGAGTTCAGATAGGGGCTACACATAGCCATCAGAGCTGCTGTCTGACAGGACTCAGTGTAAACAGAAATCAGTAGTCTACAAATAGACAGAAACTGACAGCTGTACAGAGAAAACTACTGAAAATATTTAAGAAAGACCAAATGTATAAATTATTTTTAACCAAAAATGTGTACAATGCAATAATAAAAATATTGCCCCAATGGTGTCCATAGCTTTTAAAGCAAATTCACCCCTAGAATTACTGAAGTCAGTGCCCATAGAAAAATGTCTATTAAACTGAGACAAAAAATAAGCAACCACAATGGAGTTCTATTTTGCATTCGCACACTACACACAATGCAAGTGGTGTGTGACATGCCTTATAACAATGCATGAAGTACTGAACAGTATGAAAGGGGAGATTGCTGAATGCTTTAGTGATTTTAAGAAGTTGCAAATTATGACACACTCCATATTTACACCATAATTTGTGACTTTTTGTGCTTCTCAACACTTTTCCAATGTGGTGATAAGGGATGAGCAAATCGACTTCGGATGAAACATTTGAAGTTGATTTGCATAAAACTTCCTTAGAATACTGTATGGAGCAAGTGCTCTGTACAGTATTAGAATGTATTAGCTCCTATGAGCCGAAGTTATTACTTTGTGAAGTCTCACGAGACTTTGGGCAATAACTTCAGAAGTTAATTTCTACTGTAAAAAACATTTTACCGAACTCGGGTTCAGTTCCAAGGTACCACTTGGTACAGTATTCTAATGAAGTTTTATGCAAATTGACTTCAGATCTTTCATCCGAAGTCAATTCGCTCATCCCTAGTGGTCATAAAAGGTTGGGGCTTACCTCTATGGAATAGATCCTCACGTGGCCTGCCGTATTTACTACAATTCATGCCATAAACTGGCATAAATTATAGCTAAAGTCTATGCCAGCTATTAGCTGGTATAGAATTTAGTTTCTGGCATACAGTGGGTCAGAGATATGCATAATTTATTAACAGGCATTTGCCTCATAATAAATTAGGTGTGTGTTACTCTAGTGTACAGTAGATCAAGACTGGCTGAAGAAACCCCAGTCTTGATAAATCTTCACCTATGAGTCCATGTTCCAGGTCTCTGTGCAAAAGAGCACTGCCAAAAGAGATGCAAGGTTGTTTCAACAGTGAAAAAGCACCATAGGTACCAGTATGCTCCATTCATTTCTACAAGAGTTCTTAGAAGAGCAGAGCAAGTATGCATGCTGGGAGTTGTAGTTTCACAACAGCTGGAATGCCGGAGGTTGCCTACCCCTGGGTTAGGGGGAAGATATTATATAACATTTATTCTGGAAACAATTCTGTCTCTGGACATTTCTCTTTATCTGCCTATATAGAGGTTCATTTTAAAGACAGCAATTACTTACATTGTCATTAGAGATGAGCGAACATGCTCGTCCGAGCTTGGTGCTCGTTCGAGCATTAGGGTACTCGTAACTGCTCGATGCTCGGACGAGTATCTCGCCATGCTCGAGGAAATGGCAACTTCCGCATTGTGCTTTTTTGGCGCCTAAAAACACAGCCAATCACAAGCCAGGAGACTCTACAGTACACCCAGCATCACGTGGGGCCCTTACATGTCGATAGCAGGGGTTGGCTGGCCTGATCAGGTGACCCTGGAATATACTACCGACTGGCCGCGGCGCTCGGCTCAGATGCCGTCTGGATGTCTTTAGGGATAGAGCTGCTGCCTTTCAGGGACAGTGTTAGGGCCTGCATTTAGTTGTCTGTTAGGCAGGGATCACCCACAAAGAACCCAACAGCCCTTCTAAGGGCTAGAAGACATTTTATTTATTTTTTTTTGTCACTTGGCTGGCTGGCACTAGTAGTGCAGCTATCGCCATATCTAACCCTGTTTTTTTTTTTTTTTTGTTCTATCTCAGTGATACAAATCCATTGCACACAGCAGTGTGGAACCATTCTGTGTGTCACAGTTCAGCACATTCGCTCCCATCCGTATATACTGTCCAGGTGACACTTTCTGTACGTCACACAATACAACCAAGTCATTTGCTACCAATATCATCTACCGCTTGATCCAGAAAATTCTCTGTGTGACATTTGTCTGGGTCACAGACTAAATAGCCACCGTTAACAGGGTGTCAGTCAGTTCTACCATATTTCCTGCACGTCACGTTCCCAAAAAAACAAAATATTAAAAAAAAAATTATTAGTTCAGTTGTTTTAGCTCAGTGATACAAATCCATTTTACTCAGCTGCGTGTAACCTTTCTGTGTGTCACAGTTCAACACATTCGCTCCCATCGGTATATACTGTCCAGGTGACACTTTCTGTACGTCACACAATACAACCAAGTCATTTGCTACCAATATCATCTACCGCTTGATCCAGAAAATTCTCTGTGTGACATTTGTCTGGGTCACAGACTAAATAGCCACCGTTAACAGGGTGTCAGTCAGTTCTACCATATTTCCTGCACGTCACGTTCCCAAAAAAACAAAATATAAAAAAAAAAAATTATTAGTTCAGTTGTTTTAGCTCAGTGATACAAATCCATTTTACTCAGCTTTGCGTAACCTTTCTGTGTGTCACAGTTCAGCACATTCGCTCCCATTCGTATATACTGTCCAGGTGACACTTTCTGTACGTCACACAATACAACCAAGTCATTTGCTACCAATATCATCTACCGCTTGATCCAGAAAACTCTCTGTGCGACATTTCTCTGGGTCGCAGACTAAATAGCCACCGTTAACAGGGTGTCAGTCAGTCCTACCATAGTTCCTGCACGTTACGTTCCCAAAAAAACAAAATTGTAAAAAAAAATATAAAAAAACAAATATAAAAAAATATATATTTTTTTTCAGTTGTTTTAGCTCAGTGATACAAATCCATTTTACTCAGCTTTGTGTAACCTTTCTGTGTGTCACAGTTCAGCACATTCGCTCCCATCCGTATATACTGTCCAGGTGACACTTTCTGTACGTCACACAATACAACCAAGTCATTTGCTACCAATATCATCTACCGCTTGATCCAGAAAACTCTCTGTGCGACATTTCTCTGGGTCACAGACTAAATAGCCACCGTTAACAGGGTGTCAGTCAGTTCTACCATATTTCCTGCACGTCACGTTCCCAAAAAAAACAAAATATAAAAAAAAAAAAATTATTAGTTCAGTTGTTTTAGCTCAGTGATACAAATCCATTTTACTCAGCTTTGTGTAACCTTTCTGTGTTTCACAGTTCATCACATTCGCTCCCATCCGTATATACTGTCCAGGTGACACTTTCTGTACGTCACACAATGCAACCAAGTCATTTGCTACCAATATCATCTACCGCTTGATCCAGAAAATTCTCTGTGTGACATTTGTCTGGGTCACAGACTAAATAGCCACCGTTAAGAGGGTGTCAGTCAGTTCTACCATATTTCCTGCACGTCACGTTCCCAAAAAACAAAATTGTAAAAAAAAATATAAAAAAACAAATATAAAAAAAAAAATATATTTTTTCAGTTGTTTTAGCTCAGTGATACAAATCCATTTTACTCAGCTTTGTGTAACCTTTCTGTGTGTCACAGTTCAGCACATTCGCTCCCATCCGTATATACTGTCCAGGTGACACTTTCTGTACGTCACACAATACAACCAAGTCATTTGCTACCAATATCATCTACCGCTTGATCCAGAAAACTCTCTGTGCGACATTTCTCTGGGTCACAGACTAAATAGCCACCGTTAACAGGGTGTCAGTCAGTTCTACCATATTTCCTGCACGTCACGTTCCCAAAAAACAAAATATAAAAAAAAAAAATTATTAGTTCAGTTGTTTTAGCTCAGTGATACAAATCCATTTTACTCAGCTTTGTGTAACCTTTCTGTGTGTCACAGTTCAGCACATTCGCTCCCATCCGTATATACTGTCCAGGTGACACTTTCTGTACGTCACTTAATTCTCCCAGACTGAACAAGTTTGTGGGTTTCAGTACACCAGGCCCGTTTAATTTTTTTTTTTATATCATACACTTATATACAAACAATGTTGAACCCCAGGGCTAAGGGTCGAGGACGAGGGCGTGGGTGTGGGCGTGGACATTCAATTATTTCAGGGGGCAGAGGCCGTGGTCCTGGGCAGGGTGAGACAGTACCTGCTGATGAGGGAGCTGTGGAACGCCGCAGTTACACTCCCTAGCTTCATGTCTCAACTTACAGGGACACGTGGTAGAGGACTGTTGAAACCACAACAGTGCGAACAGCTGATCTCGTGGATTGCGGACAATGCTTCAAGTAATTTGTCCACCAGTCAGTCTTCCACGCAATCCACCCACGTTACCCAAGGGAGCACTCCTCTGGCTCCTCCACCTCAACCTCCTACACCCCAGTCTGCCCCCTCCCAGGAAAATTTGGAATGTGATCCGGCATACTCTCAGGAACTGTTTTCTGGACCCTTCCCAGAGTCACAAACCACTTCTCAGGTTGCTGCTGACCTCGTTCCCGATGCCCAAGTTTTCCAACTGTCGCAGTCTGTGGGTGATGATTGATGACAATGTTGAGTTAGTGGAATAAGTTTGTAAAGAGGTGTCAGACGATGAGGAGACACGGTTGTCAGACAGTGGTGAAGTTGTTGTTAGGGGAGGAATTCCGAGGGGGGAGCAGACTGAGGA
>ONZH01012706.1:0-22327 GCA_900303285.1 Rhinella marina
TTGTATATTTCAAAGTACAAAGCCGTGTAGTAACTGAACAGACGGTGGGTATTTACACCAGGTATGTGAGATAATTTAACAAGAGAACGCACAGTACAGTGGCCTATTAAAATGCCTAGATATTGTATATTTCAAAGTACACAGCCGTGTAGTAACTGAACAGACGGTGGGTATTTACACCAGGTATGTGAGATAATTTAACAAGAGAACGCACAGTACAGTGGCCTATTAAAATGCCTAGATATTGTATATTTCAAAGTACACAGCCGTGTAGTAACTGAACAGACGGTGGGTATTTACACCAGGTATGTGAGATAATTTAGCAAGAGAACGCACAGTACAGTGGCCTATTAAAATGGCCTAGATATTGTATATTTCAAAGTACACAGCCGTGTAGTAACTGAACAGACGGTGGGTATTTACACCAGGTATGTGAGATAATTTAACAAGAGAACGCACAGTACAGTGGCCTATTAAATGGCCTAGATATTGTATATTTCAAAGTACAAAGCCGTGTAGTAACTGAACAGACGGTGGGTATTTACACCAGGTATGTGAGATAATTTAACAAGAGAACGCACAGTACAAGTGGCCTATTAAATGGCCTAGATATTGGTATATTTCAAAGTAAACAGCCGTGTAGTAACTGAACAGACGGTGGGTATTTACACCAGGTATGTGAGATAATTTACAAGAGAACGCACAGTACAGTGGCCTATTAAAATGCCTAGATATTGTATATTTCAAAGTACACAGCCGTGTAGTAACTGAACAGACGGTGGGTATTTACACCAGGTATGTGAGATAATTTAACAAGAGAAACGCACAGTACAGTGGCCTATTAAATGCCTAGATATTGTATATTTTCAAAGTACACAGCCGTGTAGTAACTGAACAGACGGTGGGTATTTAACACCAGGTATGTTAGATAATTTAAGCAAGAGAACGCACAGTACAGTGGCCTATTAAAATGCCTAGATATTGTATATTTCAAAGTACAAAGCCGTGTAGTAACTGAACAGACGGTGGGTATGTACACCAGGTATGTGAGATAATTTAACAAGAAAAACGCACAGTACAGTGGCCTATTAAATGGCCTAGATATTGTATATTTCAAAGTACAAAGCCGTGTAGTAACTGAACAGACGGTGGGGTATTTTACACCATGGTATGTGAGATAATTTAACAAGAGAACGCACAGTACAGTGGCCTATTAAATGGCCTAGATATTGTATATTTCAAGTACAAAGCCGTGTAGTAACTGAACAGACGGTGGGTATTTACACCAGTATGTGAGATAATTTAACAAGAGAACGCACAGTACAGTGGCCTATTAAAAATGCCTAGATATTGTATATTTCAAAGTACACAGCCGGGTAAGTAACTGAACAGACGGTGGGGTATTTACACCAGGTATGTGAGATAATTTAACAAGAGAACGCCACAGTACAGTGGCCTATTAAAATGCCTAGATATTGTATATTTCAAAGTAAACACAGCCGTGTAGTAACTGAACAGACGGTGGGTATTTACACCAGGTATGTGAGATAATTTAGCAAGAGAACGCACAGTACAGTGGCCTATTAAAATGCCTAGATATTGTATATTTCAAAGTACACAGCCGTGTACTAACTGAACAGACGGTGGGTATTTTACACCAGGTATGTGAAATTATTTAGCAAGAGAACGCACAGTACAGTTGCCAATTAAAAGGCCTAGATATTGTATATTTCAAGGTACACAGCAGTAGTGCCAAATATAGTTTGGTATGTAGCAGAGCACCTAATACACCACTAATGCCTCTCTCTGTCCCTACTCCAGCAGCTATCCCTGAATACAGCAGCCGTTCTCTGTAAAGTCTATATTGTAGTAAAGCTATCACTGAAGTCCACTGTAGTAGCCCTGATAAGGGCTTTTATTCACGCTCCTGCCTGTCCAACAGCTAAAATCTGTCTCTCCCTTCTCCAGCCTCTGTCCCTGACTAAGTTCACGCAGCATATGCGTACGAGCAGGAAGAGCTGAGTTTTTATGATTCGAGGTCACATGGTTTTTCCAGCCAATCCATGTAGACGCTGTTTTCGCGCTGCCAGCGTGCTCAGCGTGCCTGTCATACCCCCCCTGCATGTTGATTGGTGGAAAAAGAGCGCCAGGGAAGGTGGGAGGGGAAACGAATTCTAAGTGCGCCATCGCCGTTATACTCGATTGAAATCGAGTGTGCCGAATATCGTAGTATTCGATCGAATACCAGCTCGATCGAACACTACTCGCTCATCTCTAATGGACACAGATCACAGCTCTGCCTTAATTACGCTGAGCTAAGAACAACCAAGGAGCAAGTACTGAGGAAAATAACAGATTGTAAGTATCCCCTACAGGTACTGATTTACATTTTTTGAGCTCATGACTGGACATTTGCTGCCAGCTATCAATTGAATAGTAATTTATCAGTGGCTATAAAGGAATGAATGTGGGAAAATAAGAAAGAGAGAGTGGACACTAGAACCTAATTGTAATTTTAGGATATAAACTAGCCATATTTTAGAAGGAGGCATAAATGTTTAAAGATTATAATTGAGCAAGATAGTATGGAAGCACTTACTAATTGAACAGATCACATACAATCAACTAAGGCTACTTTCACACTGGCGGCAGGCCTGATCGGCAGGTGAAGGGTGCTGCCGGATCAGGCCTGCCGCAGTGACATGTGTGGAGCCGGAACCGCGCTCCGGCCCCACACATGTCACACAGTACATACATATACATACATATACATACATATACATACACATAAACATACACACACATAAAGACATACAAACACACATACATACTTACATGCTCCCCGGCAGGTCTTCGGAGCGTCAGGACGGCTCACACAGGTCACGATTCCCCACAGCGCCCTCTGCTGGGCGCCTGGTGGAATCGTCATCTGACGATTCCACCAGGCGCCCAGCAGAGGGCGCTGTGGGGAATCGTGACCTGTGTGAGCCATCCTGACGCTCCGAAGACCTGCCGGGGAGCATGTAAGTATGTATGTGTGTTTGTATGTCTTTATGTGTGTGTATGTTTATGTCTGTATGTGTCTATGTGTACCCGGATCCGTAATGGACTCCATTGAAAGTCAATGGAGGGCGGATCCGGTTACCATTATGGTCACACCAGACGGATCCACCCCCATTGACTTGCATTGGGGGTCATTCCGGATCCGTCTTGGTGCGGATGCCTGGACCGGAGAGCAAACCGCAGCATGCTTTCAGGAGCATTCCGTTGTCTTCAGTTCAGTTTTGTCCCCATTGACAATGAATGGGGACAAAACTGAAGCGTTTTATTCCGGTATTGAGCCCCTATGACGGAACTCAATACCGGAATTTTAAAACGCTAGTGTGAAAGTAGCCTTAAGAGTGTTGACCAGGACTTGTAAAGAAGGTCAGCCTTTTATTTTTTCGAGAGATAGTGCCACTCTTGTCCATGGGTTTTGAAAAGTATTGCCTCCAAGTCCCATTCTATGCATTGGCAAAAAAATGCAGCTTTTAGTAACAAATATGGTGTTCTATGTTCTCTCAAAGTGTCATAGACCTGTATAATGCCATGTTGGAGATCAACAGCTTCCTTGACATAGGCTCAGCCTGAGGTTGTGCTGGCTATGACAACATGATAAGTGAGCGGCTCTGTTTTGAGTCACCCAGGGGCCTTTTTAGTAAATGCTACACCCGCATTTACTAAAATATTTCTGGTGTGGTACTACTACAGGAAGTCATTGACGGCTGGGAAGTAAAAGACATCAGAACATATGGAAGGGAGGATATGAGGGGTAAAAGCTAAGTAGCAAAAGATAATTAATTGTTTTAGTAGAGGTGGTAGAATTATTTTGCCATAATAATAACCTTTGGTCTTGTTTTATGCTAATCTAACTATGAGTGGCAGGAAAATCCATGAGAATCTCTTATTACAAAGAACTATAAAGGAAAAACGAAATGAGTTTGCCCACATACACAAAACACAAATGAGTACAGAAAACAATATAACAGATCTCTTCAATTGTCCAAATATAATAATACAATTGTTCCACTCTACCATTGCCCAGATGCAAAGAAATAAAATGTAACTAATGTAAGAAAATGTAACTAATTGAATTTCTTGGCTAACTTCGGGGAAGTTACCATCAAATCTTTCAAAACTTTGCTCATCTCTATTCACAAACCTAGGTAATAAAACTATATGTGGCAACCATGAAAAGTACTTGCTGGATTTAACCTTAAAGCTCCTGAGGTATTTTCTGCCTGAACCGACTTCTTCTGATAGATCGTCTTATAATTGGTGGGGAGAAGTGTGTATTCGACCGAGTAGAAAGTGGTCAGAATTGGTAATTTTCCTGGAACTGGAAGAGAAGGACACATTTTCTCTCCACATCTAAATGCTGTTAGAGCACTACAATTGTTTTATTATATTACAAACAACTATATTTTAAAAAGTGCCAAGTGTCCACTAGGTGTTCCTTTCCAGTTCCTCCCACCTTGATTGTTACGCACTTTTTAAAACTGGATAAAATGTTAAGACCAAAATTGTCCATGTCACTAAATGATTATCGCAACCCTAGACATTTATGGCATATCTACAGGATAGATGTAGATCTCATCTCACCAGATGAGGTGACTCCAAATCCAGACAGAGAGAAAAACTGAGAGGTGACAGTTCTTTTTATTCACCTCTATGGAAGTTATGGAAACAGCCAAGTATGTGACTCTATGACTCAGAAACCAAATTAATCAGTGCATCCTGCATGGTACAACAAAAATGTAGGTTGAGATAGTCAAAGTTAAAGGAAAAGTCACACAAGCATAACAACATTTTTTAAACTAACTGTGTGTGGTCTATATACAAACTAATAGCTCATCTAATATACAAAGAGATGTTCTTAGTAGATACATGTATATATTTTTGATCAAAAAGTATCTGGGCCCATCCACCAGCAGCAAGGTGACCTCAATACTTATGGGTACCTAACTCACCTAAACCTATTTCTATGCCGTTCATGAGTAGTTTCAAGGAGAGCTAAACCCATAAACACTGACTGCTACCATCATTACCTCTCAGGGAGAAAATGCAATGACCTGTTGCATAACTCTGTGCCAGAAAACCTTCCAGCAGGATGAGCAGGATTTGATTTTTCTAAGAATTTGATTTTTTGCAGCATATATCAGGTGTGACGGCCTCCATGTTGAGTGATATTTTTAAATAATCTCCTTCAGCCTTTTTTAATTAGGTGATGTATATAGCTGACATGAGCTTTCTTCCCATGGTGAGTGACGCAACAGGTCATTGCCTAGTCACCCTGAGAGGTAATGATGGTAGCAGTCACTGTTTTTATGGGTTTAGCTTTCCTTGAAAGTACAGTAGATGCCCATGAATGGCATAGAAATAGGTTTAGAGTTAGGTGCCCATCCGTATTGAAGTCACCTTACTGCTAGTGGATGGGCCCAGATACCTTTGATCAAAAAATATATCTGCTAAGGACCTCTTACTGTATATTGGATGAGGTATTAGTTTGTATATGGATCATGAACGGTTAGTTTAAAAAATGTTGTTATGCCTGTGTGACTTTGACTCTATGACTCCCATTTAATTAAGTAGAGAAAGCCATGGACATGTGCAGCCACCTTTCCATTTTCTCTCCACCAAGATTTGACAGCCAGTATCGAAGTACCCCAGTTCTAGACATAGGTGCTGGTACCAGAGGTGGCAGAGAGTTAAATCATATCCTGTGAATGTGCCATAAATGTTTAAGGTATGAACATCCCTTTAAGTGGTTAAAGAGACTATACATAGAGGGTAAAAATACAGTATTTTTAAAATCCTTGCTGTGTAATAATGAGCACTAATTGTCAAAAATATCCTGAATGCCATTCCTTCACATAATGCTCTGAAAACATAAAAACCTAAGCTTTAATGCTGCTGTGATGTTCTTCATCTCAAGGACCATGTTATGATTTCTTTAAACTACCTATTGTATTTCTGTAATGTCCTACCCTATTGTCTAAGGCTAGGTTCACATATGTGTTGTGAACTCTAGCAGAGGAACAGACTGCCGGAGTTCACCATACCCAGCATAGCTAGAAACTACTGCGCACTGCCAGAACTGCATTGACTATAATAGGATGTAATGGGATTCCAGCAGGTTTGTCCATGCAGTATTTTTTTTCCAGCCAAACTCACAAGATCACTTTCGGATCCCATTATAGTCAATAGTGATCCAGCGGTGCGAGGCAGTGTCTGGCTATGGCGGATGTGATGAACTCTAGCAGTCTGTTCCTCTAAACAGATTGCTGGAATCCACAACGAATATGTGAAATGCACCCCAAGGGTATTTTGTTAGAGCTTTAAATTTGATGTTATCTATAAGTGTATTAAACTACGTGGTTCATGCAGTACCTCTACATTTTGTCATGAAAATGCAAATAAGAACCCATGAAGTGTACTCAATTTTATCCCTGAAGAGGAAATAAAACTCACAATAAAACAAAAAATAAAGATTTGTGTATTGCATTCTTGAATGTGAAGAGGAAACACTCTGCATGTGCTATGGACACGATGTAATTATGGCCATACCCTTGCCAATTCTAAGAAAGATTTTTCATTCTTTAAAACGAAAAGAAATAAGCATAATCTATTTAGCATGTAATTTGTGCATCAGTTTAATTGTCTGCCAAGTCTATGAGATGACAACTCCATGGGATTTTGGGAGCAAGGTCAGAAATGCTATTAATTTTATTCTAATAATGCTATTGTGATATACTTCTTCAGCTATCGATTTATCAAAGTTCTTGGCCCTACCTTGAACTATGTATTGCATGGGTTCAGTACACACGCATTGCTATAATTCATTTGTCATGAAATGGCAGACCAGTTCACTTAATTTATACAGTCACACAGTCCAAGGAACAATCGCTTTGCACTGTAGTAATAATAATTCACATTAAGCAAAATGTCAAATTCATATACATTTTTTAAAAAGCTACATAGTTTTTGAACATAGTTGATATGTTAAATAAAACACAGGTCTATCAAACCTATAGTTTTACTGTCTTGATGTAGAGGAAGACAAAATCCTTCCCCCATGAGGCAGATACCATATATTGAGGTCAAAAATTCCTTCCCGACTCCAAATCTGGAATTCAGAAAGAATTCCTGGATGAATGTCCCATCTCCAGAAATCTAGTATCATAACTTGCAATACTATTACTTTCTAGAAAGGCATCCAAGTTCCTCTTGAACTTGTACAATGAATCAACCATTACAACCTCCTCTGGCAGAGAGCTCTATAGTCTCACTGCTGTTACATGGTAAAACCTTCTTTCTTCCAGACGCAGAGTAAGCCTCCTTATCAGGGTTATGGTCTTAGACACATTAGAAAAATAGAAGAAAGAGATGAAGGGAGCTCTCAAGATATGAAATGAGATAAAGTAGAATTCAGGATAAGCTAGTCAGTAACACTGAACCATGTAGAAAAGCTATGGCTGTTCTTATCCAAAAACTAATCCAAAGATCCCACAAGCGATCCACTCTGACTGCTCTATCTGTATGTTCAGCTGTTAAGACCTCTATTCTTTCCAGCAGATCCATTTCTGCGAACCATTCCTTAATAGAAGGAGGAGTTCGGGATCGCCAATGCCTAGGAATTACAGTGCGTGCAGCAGTGAGACAGTGTCGCAGCAGATCATGCTTAATATGTGACAAAGATCCTGGTAGAAGAGGAAGGAGGGCTAACTGTGGGGAGGGGAATATGTGCTTCCCCGTGACTTGTTTATAGATTTCAAAGATCTGTTTCCAAAAAGGCTGTATGAGAGGACATGACCACCATATGCGTGTCATATTTCCAATTTCTGTTTCGCATCTCCAGCATAGGTCAGAAACCTCAGGTTAAAAATAGTGTAAGACTGATAGACATCTATACCATCTGGTTAATATTTTGTAATTTTTTTCTTGTGCTGCACATGCCATAGATGTTTTATAGGGGAGTAGAAAAATCTTATCCCATTCAGCTTTAGTAAAAGTCATGCCCAGTTCTGACTCCCAGGACACCATAAAGTTCTGTAGTTCAGTTGTGACTTTGCGTAATAACATACCATATAGTAAGGAGATCAGATGAACTGGTTGGGAGGACTGTAAGAGTATATTCTCAAAATCCGTTAATGATTTGGGAATAAGTCCCTGTGGGAAAAGGGAGTGTAGATATTTACGTAATTGTGAGTATTCCAGCCATGATATATTTTTCCCCTGGCAGGCCCCCTGGAGTTCAGAAAAGGAAGGTAGACTAGAGTGTGCAGACATAATTTTGTAGCAGCATGGTGAGGAGGAGGATGTCCAACCCAAGAAGGAATCCCTATTCAGAGCTGGACGAAAGTCTGGGTTTCCGAAAATAGGACTTAGTGGTCCTGGGCGGTGTGAAAGGCCATATTTAATCATAGATCTATCCATCCCATAGAAGTAAGTGATGTGTTAAGATCGAGAATTCCTTCAATTGCGGTCTGCTATCAGGTAGAACCCATGGTAGTGAGGTTATGAAATTGGAGAAATGTCTTCTTCCACTAAAATCCATTGTTTATGTGATAGTGACACCAATCTACTATTCTTTGTAAAAGCGATGCCTAATGGAATATATCCAAGTCTGGTAGACCTGCACCTCCATTGAGTTTACGTTTAATCAGAGATAAGTGTTTAAGACGTGGTCTGAGAGTGCCCCAGACAAATTTGCTAATTGATCTTTGTAAGCTTCTGAAAAAGCTTTTGGGAGGCAATATGGGGATAGTTTGAAATAGATATAGAAAGCGTGGTAAGATATCCATCTTAATCACGTTCATACGACCAAACCATGACAGCCGCAACCCTCCATAACGAGATAACTCCTGAAGAGTCTTCTGAAGAAGTGGAGTGTAGTTGAGAGAGAATAAAGAGGATAATTCATTTGGGATCTGGGCTCCTAAATATTTGAGACCCTGATTCTGCCATTTAAAAGAAAATGATGACTTAAGGTCACTCACCAAGGCACCATCTAAAGTAAGATTAAGCGCCTCAGTCTTTGTATAATTGACTTACTTAGTTACTCACTTGTCCATATCTCTCAAATTCTTTGATCAGAACAGGAAAGGACACCTTCGGATTGACAACATACAGAAGTAAGTCATCTGCATATAAAGCTAATTTATAGTGACGTGATCCTAGTTTTACACTTGTAATGTCAGCGGATTTCCTTAAGGCAATGGCCAGGTGTTTCATGGCGATGACATATAGTAGGGGGGAAAAAAACCCACTTGATCTGTGTGGATAGGTCTAGATAAGTTTGGAGAGATACAATTTGCAATAAGCTTAGCAAATAGTTTTACGTCAGTATTGATGAGGGAAATGGGCCTATAATTGCTACAAATCGAGGCATCCTTCCCCGGTTTTGGTATAACTGTAATGGTGGCCAAGAGAGTTTGAACCGTGAATGGGGAAACTTCAGAGGTGCTGTTGAAAACCTTAATGAGAAAAGGGGCCAAATCATCTATGAAGGTTTTATAAAAGCTATTTGAAAACCCATCTAGCCCGGGCTTTTCCCATGGGGGGCTGCTTTAATGGCTTGCTTGAGCTCTTGTTCAGTAAAGTCTATTTCTAAATCAGAGCTTTCCTCTGCTGTTAATGTAGGGAGGGCTGTATCAGCAACGTAAGAGTCTACTCTTTTTTGGAAATTATTTGGGGTCATATCAGCCAGTGAGCCTCTGATTACAAAGTTTTTTTAAGCCACAAAACAGATGTATCTGAAGTGATAAATGTCCCCCATAGAATAGAGTAGCGTAGAATAGTACAGTTATACATACGAATGGTAGATAACTATTTTTCACCAGATTATTTGGATGACCTAGCCCACTGATGGTGAACCTTTTAAAGACTGAGTGCCCAAACTGCAACCCTACAACCCACTTATTTATCGCAAAGTGCCAACAGGGCAATTTACCCTGAATACTACAATTCAATATAGTATATTTTCCATGTACTTTATCATTTAACTATAATAGCCGGCCTACATTCAATGAGCTGTCTGTGTCGTTCACAGTGTGCCCTGTGCTGATGAATGGTAGTAAAAGACTAAGGTATATTGGTTCACCATAGACTTTTTCCAGGGTGAAGGTGCCCAGAGAGAGGGCTCTGAGTGCCACCTCTGGCACCCGTGCCATAGGTTCGCCACCACTGACCTAGCCCTTTATCTAAATTTCCTGGCCAAGACAGAGTGGCTTGTTGGCATTCCCCTGGATCTCATCACCCATGGAACTAGTCTTACATGCACCCTAACCTAGCTATGCCCTTTCATACATTACTTGGGGTTGCTATCAAATAGTAAAATAGTATGAATAACCTTCCATTTTGTTAATCCTGCACATATAAAAAAAATAACTAAAATTCAAGGTTATAAAAGTCTGGATCTTTACACTATTAAAATCTTATCACCAAACATGTTAGACAGTGCAGTCTGACACAAATCATGTTGGCTTGATCAATTAGCAGGAAAGGCCTGTTCTTGTGGGATTCAGGTGTGTGTTTTTCCCGGGAAGTATACATGTTTGCAAGGGATTTTCCCATTAACAACGTTCATCACCTATCTGCAGGAAAGAAAATATGTAGAGTTGAGCGAACGTGCTCGTAACGAGCACTGTACTGCTCGGACCCCCTGCGCTCCGCTGCGCAGCCATCCGGATCCGTCCTCCTCACCCGACTGCAAGTCAGTGGGGAAGGATCCGTTTGGTATGACACACTTGTGTGTCATACCAAACGGATCCGCCCCCATTGACTTACAGTCAGGTGAGGACGGATCCGGATGCCTGCGGGCATGCGAGCACAGGGGATCCGAGCACTATAGTGCTCGTTATGAGCACGTTCGCTCAACTCTAAAAATAAGTGTATGATTGCTGGGGATTGGACTGTTGGGTCTTCTGCTGATCATGTAACATAGTAACATAGTTTATAAGGCTGAAAAAAGACATCTGTCCATCCAGTTCGGCCTGTTTTCCCATAAGTTGATCCAGAGGAAGGCAAAAAACCCCTGTGAGGTAGAAGCCAATTTTCCCCACTTTAGGGGAAAAAAAAATCCTTCCCGACTCCAATCAGGCAATCAGAATTACTCCCTGGATCAACGACCCATCTCTAGTAACTATAACCTGTAATATTATTACCTCCCCAAAATACATCCAGGCCTCTCTTGAACTCTTTTAGTGAACTTACCATCACCACCTCCTCAGGCAGAGAGTTCCATAGTCTCACTGCTCTTACCGTAAAGAATCCTCTTCTATGTTTGTGTACAAACCTTCTTTCCTCCAGACACAGAGGATGTCCCCTCGTCACAGTCCCAGTCCTGGGGATAAATAGATCATGGGAGAGATCTCTGTACTGACCTCTGATATATTTATACATAGTTATTAGATCTCCCCTCAGTCGTCTTTTTTCTAAAGTGAATAACCCTATTTTTGATAATCTTTCTGGGTACTGTAGTCCACCCATTCCACTTATTACTTTAGTTGCCCTCCTCTGAACCCTCTCCAGCTCTGCTATGTCTGACTTGTTCACAGGAGCCCAGAACTGTACACAGTACTCCATGTGTGGTCTGACTAGTGATTTGTAAAGTGGCAGGACTATGTTCTCATCACGGGCATCTATGCCTCTTTTGATGCAACCCATTATCTTATTGGCCTTGGCAGCAGCTGTCTAACACTGGTTTCTACAGCTTAGTTTGCTGTTCACTAAAATTCCTAGGTCCTTTTCCATGTCAGAGTTACCCAATATTTTACCATTTAGTATGTACTGGTGACTTGCATTATTCCTTCCCATATGCATAACTTTACATTTGTCAGTGTTAAACCTCATCTGCCACTTCTCTGCCCAAGCCTCCAGTCTATCCAGATCCATCTGTAGCAGTGTACTGTCCTCTTCTGTGTTAATTACTTTACACAGTTTAGTGTCATCTGCAAAAATTGATATTTTACTGTGCAAGCCTTCTACAAGATCATTAATAAATATATTGAAGAGAATAGGGCCCAATACTGACCCCTGTGGTACCCCACTAGTTACAGTGACCCAATCTGAGTATGTGCCGTTAATAACCACCCTCTGTTTTCTATCACTGAGCCAGTAACTTACCCACATACAGACATTTTCTCCCAGGCCAAGCATTCCAATTTTATATACTAACCTTTTATGTGGTACAGTGTCAAATGCTTTGGAAAAGTTCAGATATACGACATCCATTGATTCTCTGCGGTCCAGTCTAGAACTTACCTCCTCATAGAAACTGATTAAATTGATTTGACATGACCGATCCCTCATGCTGATATGGAGTAATTTGCTTATTTTCATTGAGGTACTCCAAGATAACATCTCTTAGAAAACCCTCAGTTTACCAACGACAGATGTTAAACTTACCGGCCTTACCGCTCTGACATTGGGCTTGCTTTGTAAGTGGGTTGTGTATAAGTGGAGTTAAAAAAAACGGAGTGCTGGTACTGAGTGTGAATTTGTGGGAGTGACTGCAAATAACTGTCTAGTTTATTGCAAAGGTCTTTGTTTGTTTAGTGCTTGCATTTGGTTGCATTTGGTAATAACTTTTAAACCAATTTTGGTTCTCTGCTGTGTAGCTGGTGAAGGGGAGTGGTTAGCAATCCCAGGTGCGATAAATTACATAGCTAAACTCTTATAGAGCTTGCTCTGACTTTGGGATTGCTGTGTAAATGGGCTGTGTATAAGTGGGGTTAAAAAAACAGAGTTTAAGACCAGGAGCAAAAAGTAAGGTTGGAGAGATTTTCCTTGTGTGTTGTTAACTTGATTTGTAGTCCTCCAGCTACAGCAAACCACAACTAATCGCATATTTACTGTTTTTCTGTACTGTACTGTATATCCCCATCTAGCAGGTGCTCCATGGACAATGCTACCAAGTGTGTGTCCTGTGCAATGTATGCATACCTTGAAGAGCCATTCAAGGGTGAATACATTTGCACTAGATGCAATCACGTTGCATATTTGGAAGCCCAGATCTTGGATCTAAATAAGCAGCTTGACATACTTAGGGGCATTAAACACCTGGAGAGAGGCTTAGACCTCACAGTGCAGGCACTGGCTGGGGTCAGTGAAGAGGAGGAGGATGGAGATGGGCAAGAGCAGGACTATCAGGTCAGCAGTTGGGTTAATGTAGTAAGGAGGGGTAGAGGGAAAAGTACCAGGGAGGCTAGTCCTGAGCTGGAACGCCCTAGTAAATATGCCTGTTTGGCTGATATTAGGGATGAAAGCCCAGGACCAGCGACACTGCAGCAGGCCGTTTCTCCTAGAAACCAGGGTGACGACCGCTGCAGGAAGGATGGAAAAAGGAGAGCAGCAAAGGCCAGACAGATGCTGGTGGTAGGGGACTCTATTATTAGGCGGACAGACAGGGTCACAGAGTCTTCTGTGTGCATGAAAGTGGTGGTGCACTTACTTGACCACCACTCCCTTTAGTGTCTATAGAACTATCATTAGTGGCAGTCAAAAGTATGTTCTACTTTGGTCAAGTCACTCACAATTTATTCATTTATTACTCTTTTTCCTCTGTCTGGCATAGACCGTCATATTATCTTCTGGCTACTACCACTCAAGTTTTTTTGGCTACTCCCCATTGCAGCCTCCTCCTTTATGGGTACATGCATATGTGCCTTCTGTTAGCCACTCCCACACCCAGCAACAAGTCCCCAGTGCTCATGAGCACACTCAGCAAAATATGTCTCAGTGAATAGCCAGCCAACCCATTCATTGAAGGGTTATTTATTTATTACAGGCTGAAGACATTAGGGCAGATTTACTAATACTATCTAAAATTTAGACCTTGCAAACTTAGACTCGGCAGTCTAAAGATGTACCAGGTATATGATAGTAGCTGATACCAGATGATAAATCTGACACACATTTTGACCAACTGGTCTAAGTTTATATCACCTATTAGTTGGCTTACCTTGTGGCAAAATGATGGTGCAAAATTGTCGCACTGTGAAGCATCTTAGGCCATGTCCACTTTCCTGCAAGACCATACCCTTTCTCCGCAGAGCTACATCCCTTGTTGGACACAGATATTATAAAAGTGTGTTCCAAAGTGGAGAGCCACTAGCAAAGAGCATAATTTGCTCTGGCGGACCTGGCCCATCTATGCATTACATGGTGTCAGCCTTTCATTTGAATTGCCAGCATGTAATACTATATTACATATCCCCTGCAGTGATTACTTGGTCTAGAATATATTGTAGAAACAGCACTGTGAATAGTAGTGAATATTATCTGTTTAATAGTACCAGATTTCATTATTTAGAGGCGTTATTGCTAATATAAAGCTGCCCATTTCACACTTAAAATAAAATGTAAGAATAAAAATGTGAGCAAGCTTAGAAAATGCTTAAACATATACTTGTATACTACAAATAACCTCAAAATATAGATTAGCCGTAAGCAACGGAGTACTATAATCAATTCCTTGATAATATGATGTCTTATCTTCGGATATTGAAACCTATATTTTGCTGGAGAATCATGTATACCCAGAAAGTAAAAGTGAGAATCTTAACTGTGGAGATAACAGTCTGTGCTCTGCTAAATGATTACCCAGTAATAGCTGAGGAGATCTGAGAAGTAAGCATGAAAATACTGTAAGAACTGATCAGAGAGGAGTCAGCTTATGCCCTGTAATTTCTAAACAGAAATCTTCAGAAGTGAGCTGTAATGTCTAAGTTAGCATTTAAATGCTCATGGCTAGTTTTAATCCTGCAGATCTTGGACATGGCAAAACTTTTGTCTTCTGGCACTGAGGAGAAAAACTGCCAGATAAGAGAGCTTGTTGCAGCTGAGCTTGGCTTAGGTCTGGCACATTTTGAGCCTGCACCCACAGTATCATCAACATCAACAGTCCCTAAGCTAACCATAATAGAAGCAGTTTTTTGGAGGTTCTGACCATACTTTGTCTCTGCTCTTTATTGCTGCTACTACCTGCTACTACCACTCTCCCCCTCAGCATTCCAATTCAGCTCCTGTCCAACACACAATCATTGTCTTCCTTACTGTCCACACCGCTTATCAGAATATTATATGTCACTGTCAGCTTCTTGAAACACCAAAAATAATTCTCCATATGATAATAATTAATCCATATACGTGACAACACAGAACTGCCGGCTTTTGGCTCTTTTAAAGAATCTGCGCTGTATTTCGCTACCACTACCCTACTGCCACCACCATGGCTACAAATGTCGCTACTACTACCACCACCAACACAGCTATGCCTCAGTTTCTCCCTGAACCTCCTCCCCATGACAGTCTAAATGCTGAGTGTTCTCACACAAGTAATCAACACGGAGACTCCCTGGAGTATCTTCTATAGCACATGGTGGGGTTTTGTTTCCTCCTCTTAGGAAAAAATAAGGCATCCCACTCAGAGGGTGCATGGGATTGCCAAGAGGAGGAGCAGGAGCAATGTTGTGACCTTTGGCTACAAGGCACGATGTCAGACTCAGAAATGGCATCCACATCATTCTGCTGTGACTTTGAGGAGGATTGAGCCATTCAGTCCACAATCTCATCCTCCTTGTGTCAGGACAGGGAAAGATGAGTGAGAACCCTGAGCTTGAACCCACCTCTGTCCATGCCTTTTGCCTAAACACGCTAAATTCGTGAATCGACAACTAGGAGCCGGTCCCTTCCTATCTCAGTGCACAGAATAAGACGAGGAAGGGAAAAACAGATATGACAGAAAAAGGCAGTAAACTAACAAAAAGAACAAAACCAAAGAGATAAACAGGGAATGAATCGTAGGTGAACCCAGTCAAACACTGGGGACAAACGAGACAGACGAGCTGCAAACAACACAAAGGTACACAAAAACTTTCAGGCAAAAACAGGTCAAGTGGTCCAGGTCAGTAACAAGAAATCACGTCAAAAGTCGGAGGAGAATCCAAAAATCAAAGTCGAGGTCACAGTCCGAAAATCCAAGTACAAATACAAATCCAAACGAAGCTTGTGTGATGCTGCAAACAGACAAACAACCACTAGCAAAGATCTGAGCTGCTCTCAGCTGCTTAAGGCCTGCAACCGGACCCTGAGATGAGAAGCCCATGACTGACAGGCTTCAGAACTAGAGATGAGCGAGCACTAAAATGCTCGGGTGCTCGTTATTCGAGTCGAACTTTTCCCGATGCTCGGGTGCTCGTTTCGAATAACGAACCCCATTGAAGTCAATGGGAGACTCGAGCATTTTTGCGGGGGACCAAGGCTCTGCCTAGGGAAGGCTGGGTGAAAACCTGGAAACCTCAGAAAATGATGGAAACACCATGGAAATGGACAGGAAACAGCAGGGGCAGCATGCATGGATGCCTCTGAGGCTGCCTAATCCCACCATTACCCCAAATTCTCAGGCAACAGCCTGGTGGTTACCCTCATGGCAATTGTGCTCACCCAGACCTAGAAAGGCGAGGCAAATACCCATCACATGTTAGGGAAGCACCCAACTAGGTGCAACGAAGGTCCATCACCGCCTGCAGGTGACACCACTGCTCATGCTGGCACTGCAGCTGAAATCAAGTTTAGTATCTGTTCTTATCAGTTGCTGTGCCTGCTGGTGGTATAGTGGTGAGCATAGCTACTTCCCAAGCAGTTGATCTGGGTTCGATTCCCGTCTATCGCAGGAGGCAATTCAGAATCAGTACAATATCTAATACGTCCCCCTACCCGGGTAAATTGTTTGGAGAGAGGGCCTGTAGGTGGGGGGGAAGGAGGTTTCGCTGGAAGAGCAAGAGGAGTGCCCCCTGGGCTAGCGTGTGTGGTGGTGACAACAGCCAGAATGGATTTGTAAAAACTGTTGCATCAACTGGTATGGTATCGATTCTTCTCAGTTTAATACCGTATACGTCCCCTATCTATCTTGGGACCTTATATTTCATGGATTTTTCGACCACGGAAAACGGAAAAAGAGCTTGCTCTGGGGAGTGTCTTTCCCACTGCAGCTGTCACGCGAGGTCGGCGTCGCGCTCCCTCTGCACGACATCGCCGGACCTCTCCGCCCCCCTAGAGACGAGCAATAGGGAATTGAAGTGCTGGTCTTGTCAGCCAGCACTTCATGAGTTAATTCTCTGTTTGGGTTTAGCCATGTGGTGCTGATCACACCACATGGCTACTTTGCATATTGTTTGGACAGCTTGCTCCGCCTCAGGTCATGTGATGCTGGCCACATCACATGATCCTGGGTGGGCTATTTAAAGATGGCAACTGCCTCACTCAGATGCCTGTGATTAGTTTATACTTTTGATCAGTGCTTGTGCGACCTTGTGTTTTGGATTTGCTATTTGGACTCTGACTTTGGACTTGGACTTGGACTTGGACCTCTCTTCTCTTGACCCCTGGTATTTACGCTATCTCCTGTGTTTGACCCGGCTTGCTGACTACTCTATCATTGTGTTTGTTCCGTCTGTGTTTTGTCTCTCCCTGTGTTCCCTTTCCCTCCCTCTGCACTTACCCAGTATAGGGAACGTCTTCGTGGTTGTCCGCGGCCGCCTAGGGCCGTTTGAGGCAAGTAGGTAGGGAAAGAAGGGGGGTTTCAAGTACAGGGCACACCTTCCCTTGTCTCCCCCGTGACAGCAGCTAAGGGGACGTGTCCATGCTCTGCCTATCACAGGTCAGGAGGCAATTAAAAGAAGAACAAAAAAAAGCATCAGTACAACATCTAATACGTCCCCTATCCGGGTAAATTGTTTGTAGAGTGGGCCTGTAGGTGGGGGGCAGGCTGGGGCAAGGAGGTTTCGCTGGAAGAGCCAGAGGAGTGCCCCCTGGGCTAGCGTGTGTGGTGGTGACAACAGCCGGATGGATTTAGAATGACGACGCAGGACCCCAACTTAAAAATTTAGCATCAACCGGTACAGTCGTAAATTATGAGATTGATCAACTGTGGTATGTATACTACTCAGTTTAAAACCGTATATGGCAGCTATCCGGAAAAATGGTTTGGAGAGAGAGAAAGATAGGACAAAGACGTAAATTGTTTGGAGAGAGGGCCTGTAGGTGGGGGGCAGGCTGGGGCAAGGAGGTTTCGCTGGAAGAGCCAGAGGAGTGCCCCCTGGGATAGCGTGTGTGGTGGTGACTAGAGATGAGCGAGTAGTGTTCGATCGAGCCGGTATTCGATCGAATACTACGCTATTCGGCATACTCGATTTCGATCGAGTATAACGGCGATGGCGCACTTAGAATTCGTTTCCCCTCCCACCTTCCCTGGCGCTCTTTTTCCACCAATCAACATGCAGGGGGGGTATGACAGGCCCGCGGAGCACGCTGGCAGAGCGAAAACCGCGTCTACATGGATTGGCTGGAAAAACCATGTGACCTCGAATATTAAAAACTCAGCTCTTCCTGCTCGTTCGCATATGCTGCGTGAACTTAGTCAGGGACAGAGGCTGGAGAAGGGACAGATAGGTTTTAGCTGTTGGACAGGCAGGAGCGTGATTAAAAGCCCTTATCAGGGCTACTATAGTGCAGTACAGTGATAGCTTTACTACAATATACAGTCTGCAGAGAACGGTTGCTGTATTCAGGGATAGCTGCTGGAGTAGGGACAGAGAGAGGCATTAGTGGTGTATTAGGTGCTCTGCTACATACAAAACTATATTTGGCACTACTGTTCTGCGTTCTTTTTGGCTGCAAAACCCTGTTATATACCTAGTGTGTATATGCACCATCTGATCTGGCAGTATACGGCTGTGAATTTTATTTTTTTTTTTAAATACAGTTTATTTGGCTCTAGTGTTCTGGGTTCTGTGTGCCTGCAATACCCTTTTTGTATACCAGGTGTAAATACCCACCGTCTGACCTGTTAGTACACGGCTGTGTACCTAGAAATATAAAAAAAAAAAAAAAAAAGCCTGTTCATTGGCACCTGTACTTTGCGTTCTCTTGCAAAATAATTGTATATACGTAGTGTTCATACACACCGTCTGATCTGTTAGTACACGGCTGTGTACCTAGAAATATAAAAAAAAAAGCCTTTTCATTGGCACCTGTACTTTGCGTTCTCTTGCAAAATAATTGTATATACGTAGTGTTCATACACACCGTCTGATCTGTTAGTACCCTGCTGTGTACCTAGAAATATAAAAAAAAAAAGCCTTTTCATTGGCACCTGTACTTTGCGTTCTCTTGCAAAATAATTGTATATACGTAGTGTTCATACACACCGTCTGATCTGTTAGTACACGGCTGTGTACCTAGAAATATAAAAAAAAAAAAAAAGCCTTTTCATTGGCACCTGTACTTTGCGTTCTCTTGCAAAATAATTGTATATACGTAGTGTTCATACACACCGTCTGATCTGTTAGTACACGGCTGTGTACCTAGAAATATAAAAAAAAAAAAGAAGCCTTTTCATTGGCACCTGTACTTTGCGTTCTCTTGCAAATAATTGTATATACGTAGTGTTTAACCGTTGACTTATACACCGTTGACTTAGTACACGCTGAAGCAAAATTAACAAAAAAATAAAATGCGGAGGGGGGCTAGCGGAATCGGACGTGGACGAGGACGGGGGCGCGGAAATGCTGTTGGGGGCCTTGTTAAAGCCAGTGGGGATACAATGCGTGCTGGTGAGGGGCAGCCAGGATCCCACTCATCCAGAATCCCTGCCTTTATGGGACAGTTAAGCAGGGGGTGGGTTACACCGCTGTTGAGGCCTGAGCAGGTTGAACATGTGGTGCAATGGATAGCCGATAGCGCTTCCACACAGTTGTCCACCAGCCAGTCATCCACACAGTCTCACTCTGACCCTCTTTCCTCCACACCTGGCCAACAGAGTCATCCCACCATTGACCCCTCCCAGGAGCTCTTTTCGGGTCCTTTTTCAGATGTGCCGGAAGAATCCCAGGAGCTAGCAGAGGAATTTGTTTGTAGTGATGCCCAACCACTTGAGTATTCGCCATCTCCTGCTGATGTGGACCCTGAGCCAGCATCTGTTATCATGAGCGATGATGATGATGAGACACAGTTGCCATCAAGGGAGGCTGTTGGAATGTCCAGTGGGCAGGAGGAGGAGCAGAGTGAGGAAGTGGAAGAGAAGGTGGTGGATGACGAAATGACCGACCCCACTTGGCCAGGGGTGATGTCCAGCGAGGAAAGCAGTGGAGAGGTGGTGGTCTGCGCAGCACCGAAAAAGGCAGCAAGAGGCAGAGGGATGTCCACAGGCAGAGGGATGTCCACAGGCAGAGGGATGTCCACAGGCAGAGGGATGTCCACAGGCAGAGGACAGTCCAGACAGAGAAGTGAGGCCACAGCCAGCAGGGCCAAAGCTGTTCCCGGCAGCAGGCAGTCGCGCGAAGCTCCCCCATCGAGACCTCGTACTTCTGTGGTGTGGAGATTTTTTAATGTTTGTGCGGATGACAAACTGAGCGTGGTTTGCACACTCTGCCACTCAAAACTGAGTAGGGGCTCTGAGAAGAGCAATCTGACCACCTCAGGCATGCGGCGTCACTTGGAAGTCAAGCACTGGGCTGAGTGGGAGAGAGCAAACGCAATACAACCTGCGCAAGGTCTTCCTGCCACTGCCTCTTCCCCTTTGTTGTGTGCTGCCACTGCGGTCCAGACCTCCAGCCAGGACACCTCCACATCTGCCTCTGCCTCGGCTACTTTGGGGCCTTCTCCTTCAGCCTCCCCTTCCCCCGCATCTTTGCCTGCACCTTCACACTCCTCGTCCCATCAACTGTCCATCTCGCAGGCGTTCGACCGCAGGCGGAAGTACGCCTCGAGTCACCCCCAAGCCCAAGCCTTAAACTGCCACATCTCCAAACTGCTGGCCCTGGAGATGTTGCCGTTTAGGCTTGTGGAGACGCAGGCCTTCCGCGACCTGATGGCGGCTGCCGCACCTCGCTATTCCGTCCCCAGCCGCCACTACTTTTCCCGGAGTGCCGTCCCCGCCCTGCACCAGCACGTGTCGCGTAACATCAGGCGGGCCCTGAGGTACGCAGTCAGCGCAAAGGTCCACTTGACCACCGACTCGTGGACAAGCGCTTGCGGCCAGGGACGCTACATCTCTTTGACGGCACACTGGGTGAATGTAGTGGAAGCGGGGACGGGGTCGCAAACAGAGACGGCCTACCTACCACCCCCGCCCAAGATTGCCAGCATGGGTTCTGATAAACCCCCCTCCTCCTCCTCCTCCTCCTCTGCCTTAACATCGCCCTCAGCTGCTAGCTGGAAGCGTTGCAGCACTGGCGCGGGGAGACGTCAGCAGGCGGTGCTTAAGCTCATCAGCTTGGGCGACAGGAAGCACAGCGCCCCAGAGGTGAGGGATGCCATATTGCAGCAGACGGAGATGTGGCTGTCGCCGCTGCAGCTAGGACCAGGCATGGTCGTGTGCGATAACGGCCATAACCTGGTGGCGGCTCTGGAGCTTGCCGAACTCAATCACGTACCATGCCTGGCCCACGTTTTTAATCTGGTAGTCCAAAAATTTCTAAAGACTTACCCAAACCTGGCAGAGCTACTGGTGAAAGTGCGGCGCTTGTGCGCTCACTTTCGGAAGTCAACTGTAGCTGCTGCTAGCTTAAAAAAGATCCAGCAATGCCTCCATTTGCCTGAACATCGGCTGTTGTGCGACCTGCCGACTCACTGGAATTCCACCTATTCCATGTTGGCCAGGGTGTGTGAGCAGCAAAGAGCATTGATGGAGTACCAGATTATGAATCCACGCGTGCCTCCAACTCAGCTCCCTCAGTTTGCCAACCACGAGTGGCCATGGATGGCAGACGTATGCGATGTACTGCGTATCTTTGAGGAGTCCACCAAGAAGGTCAGCAGCGAGGACGCTATAGTGAGCGTAACCATCCCGCTCCTATGCGTCCTTAAAGAATCGCTCATCGCAATAAGGGAGAACGCATTGCACGCAGAGGAGACGGGGGTAGGAGGAGACGCAACGGAACTACACAGTCAGACCACACTTTTGTCTGCTTCACGGTGGCAGTTGCAGGAGGAGGAGGATGAGGAGGAGGAGGACGACGTGGAGGTGGCTGTGGAAGAGAAGGAGGATGCTGGCGGCGAGGGTAGCAGTCAGGGCTGTGTGCGTCCCATTGGTTCAGCGCGGATGGGGCGGAGAGGAGGTGGAAGAGGAAGAGGAGGAAATGGCAAGTGATCCTTCTGGTGGGGCAGTGAGGTCATGCCTATTCAGAGTCTGGCACACATGGCTGACTTCATGCTGGGCTGCTTTTCCCGGGACACACGTGTTGTCCGGATAGTGGAGAACAAACTGTACTGGGTCTTCGCACTC
>ONZH01012707.1:0-31552 GCA_900303285.1 Rhinella marina
GGATGAAGACCAATGTCTCAGCAAGAAGTAAAGCCTTACATTTACACGTCTAGGTGAGAACAATAGAGGAGGGACTGTATTTCCCTAATCAGGGACTAATCAAACAACAGCAGGATACAATGGTGAATAGTCAGGTAATAAAGACACAGGGAATGGAGACTGGACCATTGACATAAGCAGTAAATATGAGGCCTGGACACTTAGATGATAGGACAGTTGTTAGAAGCTACAGTATAATGCGGAATGCTAATATACCAGGAGCCAAAGCCAGAAGTATAAATCCTTCCTTTATAGTTCTAAGGCTACTTTCACACTAGCGTTATTGTTTTCCCGTATTGAGTTCCGTCATAGGGCTCAATACCGGAAAAAAAACGCTTCAGTTTTGTCCCCATTCATTGTCAATGGGGACAAAACTGAACTGAAAAGAACGGAGCGCTCCTAAATACATTCCATTCAGTTTAGTTGCGTCCGCAGGCCGGAGAGCAAACCGCAACATGTTGTATTTTACTTTCCATCCTGGGGATCCGGAGCAAAACATCATGACCCACAATGCAGATCAATGGGGACAGATCCGTTCTGTCTGACACAATAGAAACCGGATCCGTCCTCCATTGACTTTCAATGGAGTTAATGACGGATCAGTCCCAGCGATGTTACAGATAATACAACTGGATCTGTTCATAACGGATACAGACGGTTGTATTATCAGTAACAGAAGCATTATTACTGAACCCTGCCGGATCCAGCAATAACACCAGTGTGAAAGAAGCCTAATTCCTTTCCAATCCGTTTCTGTTGTCAGGTCTGCTTCAAATCCTCATCCAGAAAACTTTGTGTATTTACCCTTAGTGCATTCACATGACCATATTTTTGGTCTGCATCCGATCCACATTTTTTGAGGACCCATTCATTTCAATGGGGGCAAAAAGATGTGGACAAGACCATGTGTTGCCTGCATCTGAATGTCTACTCCATGGCCCCACCAAAAATATAGAACCTGTTCTCTTCTTGTCTGTTTTGCAGGAGTTCCATTGGCAATACAGGGTGGGCAATATATATTTATTGGCAATGCATGCAATATGAGGAGGGAGATGGAAGGAGGATTATATATACTTATTATATACTGGCACTACAGATTTATAAGGTCTGAAATAAGGCCAAGGACTAAGCAGGAGATGATTGATGGAATACTTAAGTTCTGGGATGACGTCCTAACTGTACAACAATTACATTGGTCTGTATAAAGTCCTTCTATTAGTGATAGAAAAGAAAGGCAATGTCACTGGCATGTAACATTCTGTATCACTAAAGCTTTTCATGGAAGAGTAAAGGGCAGCCCTAGATCCATGCTGTGGTTCTGGACTACAGCTGCCCGATGGTAATTCATTAGGATTGGGGAGATGTTGTAAATAAAAATGGTGCAATTGTTATTTTCTGCATTAAACCCAGGGGCGTAGCTATAGGGGGTGCAGAGGTAGCAGTCGCTACCGGGCCCAGGAGCCTGAGGGGGCCCAAAGACCCTTGTGCTGCATAAGAAGACACACAAAGCACTGAGGGAAGGGGGGCCCAAGCTGAACTCTTGCACCAGGGCCCATGAACCGTTAGCTACGCCCCTGATTAAACCCATAATTAAAGTTTGTTCAAATTAAACTCTGAATCAGGAGTACTCTAGTATTTTTTTCTAAAGGTCCACAGACCTGGGTCTGCCAAAATAATTTAAAAAATCTAAGGGGGACAAAACCAGTGGCACCAGTGCTCTGTGGAAAGTTTTTTTTTTTTTTCCTAAAAAATAAGCTCCGCCTCAGGGACTGAAAACAATAAACATGTTTTGTGCTATATTTTCCATTAGCAACATGAATGGGCTTCTATAACTTAGGCTACTTTCACACTAGCGTTTTATAATTCCGGTATTGAGTTCTGTCATAGGGGCTCAATACCGGAATAAAACGCTTCAGTTTTGTCCCCATTCATTGTCAATGGGGACAAAACTGAACTGAAGACAACAGAGCGCTCCTAAAAGCATTCCGTTCCATCTTCAGACCGGAGAGCAAATCGCAGCATGCTGCGGTTTGCTCTCCGTTCCAGGCATCCGCACCAAGACGGATCCGTCATGACCCCCAATGAAAGTCAATGGGGACAGATCCGTTCAGTGTGACACAATGGTAAACGGATCCGTCACCTGCACACATACATACAGACATACATATACAGACATACATACACAGACATATACACATACAAATACACATCCATACTTACATGCTCCCGGCAGGTCTCCACAGCGCAGGAGGAGCAGGACGGCGCACACATAGGGCGCTGTGGGGAATTGTCCTATGTGTGTGCCGTCCTGCTCCTCCTGCGCTGTGGAGACCTGCCGGGAGCATGTAAGTATGGATGTGTATTTGTATGTGTATATAACTGTGTGTGTGTGTATATGTACTGGGTGACATGTGTGGGGAGGGAGCGCGATTCTGGCCCCACACATGTCCCTGCGGCAGCACGGATCCAGTGGCACCCTTCACCTGCCAGATCCGTGCTGCTGCTAATGTGAAAGTAGCCTTACTTAAAGGGGTATTCCCATCTCACAAATGTAGTTTGTATAGTTAGATATAGCCATACCAATATTATTACTAATAGAATGTATTTATATAAAATGTACCATTTAGAAGATTTGCCTATTTGTATATCCATTGTCCCACACACACATCAGTCAGGCCGTTGCCCCTAGTTACGACCACTGCAGCCATGTAGTAGTGGTGGTCGGCTTATTCTTGTTCAAACCCGCTCTGAGGTAACTGCTGTATTGTGAATGCACATTGTACGAGCATGCGGAGACACATCTACTTTCACATCTGCTACCATCCCATAATGCAATAGGCAGACTTTATAAACGGATCCTGTTCCATAGAGATGAATTGATCTTGGAACAGGATCCGTTTCTCTGCATTTTGGAAGCGCAGACAAAAATACTACAACCCTAAGATGTGTCTGCGCATGCTCATGAAATGTGCGTTCACAATACAGCAGTTACCTCAGAGCGGGTTTGAACAAGAGCAAGCCGTCCACCACTACTACATGGCTGCGGTGGTCGTAACCAGGGGCAACGGCCTGACGGATGTGTGTGGGACAATGGATATACAAATAGGGAAATCTTCTAAATCGTACATTTTATATAAATACATTCTATTAGTAATAATATTAGTATGGCTATATCTAATTATACAAATTACATTTGTGAGATGGGAATACCCCTTTAACTGGTAATCAGGCCTCTTCCACAAGACAGGAAAATACAGGGACTGAAATACACGAGCACCTCCCCCGCCTCTCTTATCTGAGCAGTGGCTGAGTGTACAGTATGTTCACAATGGAAAGCTCCTTATCTCTATCTGTATCACACTCTATAAAGATACAACAATAGCTTCAAAGACAGTATTACACCTAATAGAGTTAGATACACAGGTCAGCAGAAAACTCACACAAGGTAGGATTAGATACACAGTTCAGCAGAGAGTATCACCACTAACAGAATTAGATACACAGCTCAGCAGACAGTATCACACTCTATACACATACATCTAATCGCTTCATAGACAGTATCACACATGATAGGAATAGATACACAGTTCAGCAGACAGTATCACACATGATAGGATTAGATACACAACTTAGCAGGCAGTATCATACACAATAGGATTAGATACACAACTCTGCAGATAGTATCACACATGAAAGGATTGGATACACAACTCTGCAAACAGTATCACACATTATAGGATTAGATACACAACTCTGCAAACTGTATCACACATGATAGGATTAGATACGCAGTTTAGCAGACACTGTCACCCAGAATAGGATTAGATACACAGTTCAGCAGACAGTATCACACAGGATAGGATTAGATACACAACTCTGCAAACTGTATCGCACATTATAGGATTAGATACACAGCTTAGCAGATGTTGTCGCCCAGAATAGGATTAGATACAGAGTTCAGCAAACAGTATCACACATGATAGGATTAGATACGCAGTTTAGCAGACAGTATCACACATGATAGGATTAGATACACAACTCTGCAAACAGTATCACACATGATAGGATTAGATACGCAGTTTAGCAGACACTGTCACCCAGAATAGGATTAGATACACAGTTCAGCAGACAGTATCACACATGATAGGATTAGATACACAACTTAGCAGGCAGTATCATACACAATAGGTTTAGATACGCAACTCTGCAGATAGTATCACACATGAAAGGATTGGATACACAACTCTGCAAACAGTATCACACATTATAGGATTAGATACACAACTCTGCAAACTGTATCACACATGATAGGATTAGATACACAGCTCAGCAGACAGTATCAAACAAGGTGGGATTAGATACACATCTAAGCAGACAGTATCACGCAAAGTAGGAATAGATACACAGCTCAGCAGACAGTGTCACACAAGGTAAGATTAGATATGCAGCTAAGCAGACAGTATCACACATGATAGGCTTAGATACACAACTCTGCAGACATTATTACATATGATCGGATTAGATACACAACTCTTCAGACAGTATTATATATGATAGGATTAGATACACAGCTCGGCAGACAGTATCACACAGGATAGGATTAGATACACGATCCTAAAGACAGTATCACATATGATAGGATTAGATACACTGGTAAGCAGACAGTATCACACATGACAGGTTTAGATACACAACTCTTCAGACAGTATCACACATGATAGGATTAGATACACAACTCTTCAGACAGTATTACACATGATATGATGAGATACACAACTCTTCACGCAGTATCACACACAATAGGCTCAGATGCACGACACTGTAGACAGTATCACACATGACAGGATTATATACACTGCTACGCAGACAGTATCACACATAATAGGCTTAGATACACGACTCTGTAGACAGTATTACTTAAGATAGGATTAGATACACAGTCCAGCTGACAGTAACACACAATGTTTGTATACTCTATTTAGTTTTCCTTTTTTCTCATGTGTTTGACTTTAGCACATTAAATATTCTCAATAGATCTCACCACATTTAGCTTGGTCTGCCGATAAATATCTCACATCTGAGGCCAGCAGCTCTAAACAAAAGAAAAAGCAGCTGAGCAATCAGCTAAATGTGGAGCACTCACCGTCCAGTGGTTGTGACGTGTATTGCAGTTTTTTAGAGTTTAGTTACAATCTCGCGATATCATGTTGTTTTGCTATCAGGACAAAACTGTCACCACTCTGAGTTTGGAGATAAGTTAAGTGTGGACGCATCTATATATTCCTCCCTCTACCATACAGTCCCATGTAAAAAGCATCACACCATCTCTCCTGCCCCCTCCAAAATACAGTCCTATGTAAATAACACTATTTACATATCTATGGCTCCCTCCGCCATAGAGTTCCATGTAAATAACACCATCTCTCCAGCCCCCTCCAATATACAGTCCCATTTAAATAACATCAGACCGAGCCGTCTTCAACATATAGTCCCAAGTAAATAATATCACCCCCTCCTCAGAGGCCTCCAACATGCAATCCCATGTAAACATCACTCCCTGAACTTTCAGTCCCATGTAAATAACATCAAAACCCCACTAGCCACCTTCAACATACAGTTCCATGTAAATAACATCGCCCCGTCAACATTCAGTCCCATGTAAATCACTCCCTCCCTCAGACCCCTGTAACATTCATTCCAATGTAAATAACATCACTCACTCCCACAGCTGCCATCAACATACAGTCCCATGTAAATAACATAATCCCCTCCCACAGCCATCTTAAGCAGTCCCATGTAAACAACATCACCATGCCCCAGCCCCCTACAACATTAAGTCCCATGTAAGTAACATCACTCCCTCTCACAGCCGCCATCAACATACAGTCCCATGTAAATAACATCACTCCCTCCCCCAGCCCCCTCCAACATACCCATGTAAATAACATGACCCCCTCCCCAGGCACCTCAAAGACACAGTTCCGTGTAAATAACATCCCTCCCTTCAGATGTAACATACAGTCCCAGTTAAATAACCACAACTCCCAGCATTGCTCTGACTCTCCGTTCACTTGCTCTCCTCATGTAGCAGACATCACCACAGCTTCTTCCCCCAGGACTTCTCTTCTTCACTGCCGTCCTCTCCTGCACTGGTCACATGATGGTGACATCATCACAGGATTTCTCAACCACTGCCTGTTTTACTGGTTACATGACCTGTGATGTCACCAAAGGTCCTTCATCTCTTCTACTGCATTAGATTCAATTGTATTGCCGCCCTTAGGACGGCAATACAGTTGTATCTAGCAGGCAGGACATTCGGGGCCTGAGGCTAAACATCAGGGGCTCAGGCCCCGAATGTTTTAACCAAGCAATGCCCCTGGTCTGTCAGGCAATTTTGTGGGTGACCATAACAAAATTAGATCATCAACTAGGGGACATGGCCATGTCGTGGTGTTGGTGGTGGTGGAGCTCCTGCTACAGGGAGAAAACGTTGTCGATCTGTGCCAGCCACGCACCCAAATGAAACACCTTCCTTTGCTGCACGCAGGCAACAGGACGATCTTTGTCATTTTGTAGGCCCGAATATCGCTCTAAGGTGTGGCCAGAACAAGTAGAGGTGGTAGTAGATTGGATGGCTGAGAGTGCCTCCACTGCTAAAAGAGTAGAGTTGGCACCGGCGGCCCATGGGCATCTATCTTCCACTTCGACCCCTTGCACATCAGCTAAGCAGTCTGCAGATCGTCCAGGAGGGCAGGGGTGAGAAGTGGGTGGAAGATGATGTGGAGGATGATGAGGTCCTAGACCTCACATGGCCTCCAGGTCATCCGAGTGATGTGTGCGGTTCGGAAGAAAGGGTGGGGCTCACTCAGCACCAGCCACACAGCAAAACAGGGAGCCGAGTGCAGCAAGTACGCCTGCTACTGCCCAAAGCACCAAAAGACATAGAACACCAAACCCAGTGCGAAAGAGTTCCCTGGCGTGTTAGTTTTTCCGGCAGTGTGCTGACAGCAGGACACGTGTTGTTTGCACACTGTGCAGTCCGAGCCTGAAGCGAGGCATAAATGTTCTATACCTGAGCAGCACAGACATGATCCGGTATCTAACCACAAAGCACGAGCTGCAGTGGAGTAGACACCTCAAGAACCACAAAAGATTAGAGGCTCCTCCTGCTCCCTCTTCTGCTGCTGTCTCGGCCTCTTCCTCCTCTTCTGGAGCAACAGTGGCACCTGGCACCCCACAAACAGAGGATGTGGCAGCAACACCAACCCCTCCACCACTGTTACCAAGCATATCCATAGTGTCCCATGGAAGTTTTAAACTCTTCACCCCCCAAACACAAGAGAGAAAGAGGAAGTACCCCCCTACCCATCCGCGAGCCCAGGCCCTGAATGCCAGCATTTCAAAATTCCTGGCCTTTGAAATGCTGCCATTTCATCTGGTGGAGACAGAGAGTTTTAAAATTGTCATGACGGCAGCTGTCCCACGGTACGTGGTTCCCAGCAACCACTACTTTTCCAGGCTGGCCATCCTTGCCCTGCATGAACAAGTGGCAGAAAAAATCAGGTGTGCACTGTGCGACACAATAAGTGGCAAGGTCCACATAACCACCGACACGGGCACCAGTAACTACGGGCAGGGACGTTAATGTAGTGGTGGGTGGGCCTGATGCAGACAGTGGTTTGGTGCATGTCCTACCACCACCGAGGATTGCTGGACGTTTCTCAGTGCCTCCTGTTGTCTCCTCCTACTCCTCCTCCTGTTCCTCCTCTACCGCCTCCTTATCATGTCAGCACAACAACTGCAGTACCAACTTCTGCACAGCCAGGGAGAAATGACAGCAGGTTGTTCTGAAACTTGTTGATGTTTGGGGGAAAGACCCCACACTGCACAGGAGATGTGGGCAGGCATGAAAGAACAGACCAAAGAGTGGTTGGTGCCACTGAGCCTTAAGCCCGACCTGGTTGTGTGCGACAACAGGCGAAATCTCGTAACAGCTCTGGGCCTAGCCGTTGCTTGCCTGGCACATGTGCTGAACTTGGTAGTGCAGATTTTACTGAAAAATGACCCCTATATGTCAGAGCTGCTACAGAAAGTAAGGGCCGTCCCTGTGCGCTTTCAGCATTTTCACCCTACTGCTGCTTGCCTCTCTGCACTGCAGAGTAACTTCGGCCTTCCCACTCAGCACCTCATATACGATGTACCCACAAAGTGGAACTCCACCTTGCACATGCTGGAGAGACTGTGCAAGCAACAGCAGACAATAGTGGAGTTTCAGCTGCAGCATGCACAGGTGAGTCGCCAGTGGCGTAACTACAACTAACTGGGCCCCACAGCAAATTTTTGAATGGGGCCCCCCCAGAAACTTCCTCGCAACCCCGAACTCACATGCAACCCTCACTCTTGTGGTTAGTCAAGACTGAGCTCTCCCAGACAAGGCCTGACAGCCGCTCCATCCGTTTCCTATAGTGTCACTGTATATAATGTCATTGTATAATACTATTGAGGGGGCCCTGACAATAAAATCTTTTAGTCTCCCTCCTGAGGGGGCCCCTTGTGGGTCTGGGCCCCAAAGCAGCTGCTTCCCCTGCTTCCCCTATTGCTACGCCCCTGTGAGTCGCTCTGTGAAGCAGCACTATTTCACCACCAACGAGCTGGCCTCTATGCGGGACATGCGTGCCGTGTTGCATTGTTTCGAGTACTCCATCAACATGGCTAGCGGTGATGACACCGTCATCAGCCATACTATCCCACTTCTATGTGTCCTTGAAAAAATACTTCAGGCGCTGATGGATGAGGATGCGGCACAGGAGGAAGAGGAGGAGGAACAGGGATCATTCCCAAGGTTATCAGGCCAGTTGTCAACAGGTGGCTCAGATGGTGGATTCCTGCAAACAGCAGCTCACTGCATCACTGGGGCATGCCTGGGGGGATGCAGAGGACACAGACCATGCACCCCCCACCAAGGACAGCTTGTTGTTGCCTCTGGGCAGCCTGGCACACAGGCACACATAAGCGACTACATGCTGTAGTGGCTGTGCAACGACCGCCGAGATTCTTACCAGTGCTGATTACTGGGTGGCCATCCTGCTGGATCCCCACTACAAGGACAACATGCCGCCCTTACTTCAGTCACTGGAGGGTGATTGGAAGATGGGCAAATTCAAGCGCACGCTGGTAGATGTACTACTGATGGTGTTCCCACCTGACAGTGAGGGCTCAGTGGAAGCACAAGGCGGTGGAGGAGGAGGATGTCGCCAACGCAGCTGGGGCACTGCCAGAACTTCAGAAAGGAGGGTTAGCATGGCAGAAATGTGGAAAAGCTTTGTCAGCACGCCACAATATCCAGCACCACCATCTGATACAGATCGACTTAGCAGGAGGCAGCGTTTCAGCAACATGGTGAAGGAATACGTGTGCACACATCTGCACGTACTGAATAATGGGTGTGCCACATTTAACTTCTCTGTCTCCAAATTGGCCACATGGCCTGACCTTGCCCTTTATGCTTTGGAGGTGCTGACCAGCCCTGCGGCAAGTGTATTGTCTAAATGTGTGTCTAGCACAGCAGGGGGGTGATCACAGACAGGTGCACCCACAAGTATCTTGGGCAGAGTAGAGAGATATACCAGCCGCACCCAGCTATTGATATACTGTAGGGCACTTTGTGAGTTCTCTTTGCCATTTTCCAATGTTTTGGGACCTCCACAAACAAAAACGAAAAAATGAAAATTTGTTGTCTACCTCCTCTGCCTCCTCGACTTCTTCCAACTACACTGCCACATCCGCCTCTTCCGCTTACACCGCCACGTCCAACTCCTCCTCCACTCGGACCTCCATTTCCTGGCTCAAGATTATTATGTCTTATATTGGGGCCTCCACAAACAATAAAAAAAAAAAAAAAAACTAAAATTTAAGAAAAAAATAAATAAAAACAAAATAAAAAAAAAAAAAAAAGAAATTGCTGGCTATCTCCTCCATTTCTTCAACATTATTATGTCTTATATTGGCAGAGTAGAGAAGTATACCAGCTGCACCCCAAAAAATAGCTAATGGTCACACACAGAATTGACAGACACATATAAAAAACAGAAACAGTGTCAGCTTCCTCCCCACCTCTGCCATCTACACTACCACGTCCACCTCCTCCTCCTTTACTCGGACCTCCCCCTCCTGGCTCAAGATTATTATTTGTTATATTGGCAGAGTAGAGAAGTATACCGGCCGCACCCCAAAAAATGACTATAGGTCACACACAGAATTAACAGACAAATAAAACAAAAATGAAAGAAAAAACCCCCACAAAAACAGTGATGGCTTCCTTCTCCGCCCCTTTCACCTACACCGCCACGTCCACAGCCTTCTCAACTTCCTACTGCACTTGGACCTCCTCCACCTGGTTCAAGAATATTTTTATGTATTTTGTTATTTTAACCCCTTGGCGACAATGGACGTACCGGTACGTCCTGGGCGCGAGGTACTTAGCGCAACAGGGCGTACCGGTACGTCCTGCATGTAAACCCCCCCTGCTCAGTGCAGGGGGGTTACATGCTGTAATGGGTGCTGTTAAAGACACCCAGCCACCCATAGTTAAGGCCTCGGGGGGTGCCGTGCACCCCCCATAAAGGCGATCGCTGTGAATGGCTGGTCTATTCAGACCAGCCATTCACAGCAGGCAAGGGGTACTCGGCGGGGATAGCGCTATTCTAGCGAATCCCCGCCGAGTGTCAGTATTTAGGGGGAGGTCAGGGCTGTCCCCCCCCCGCCCCCCTGATTGGCTGTGGGCAGATGGGCGGGCGGGGGGAGACTTGCAATGTGCGGGCGGCTGCCGCGAGTGCCGCCCGCAATAATCTTTCAGGATGGCCGAGCGGTATTCAAGCAAAGTATCAGCATACAGCCGATACTCTGCTTGAAACTGCTGACATCGGTGCTGACACCCCAAAATGGTATCAATTCAACCGTCATCTTGTCCCGCAAAAACTGTATCCTACCTGAGACAATCGCCTGAAAACTGAAAAAAATATGGCTCTCTGAAAATGGCAACACAAAAAAAATATTTTATTCTGTTCAAAATGCATCTAATGTGTAAAACTTTCCAACAATAAAAAAGTTGGACATATTGGGTATCGCTGCGTCCGTAACAACCTGCTCTATAAAAATATTACATGAGATAGCCCCCCAGGCGAATGCTGTAAAAAATTTTTTAAAAAAACTATGCCAAAATAGCCATTTTTTTCCCTCTTCCCTCACAAAAAGTGTAATAGCAGGCGATCAAAAAGGCGTATTTACCACAAAATGGTACCAATGAAAACCTCACCTCATCCTGCAAAAAATGAGCCCCCACATAAGACAATAGCTCAAAAAATAAAAATCAATGGCTCCCGCAAACCAATCCATCAAAATCTGTGTTGTAAAATCCATATGGCGCTCCTTCTGTTCTGAGTCCTGCCATGTGCCCCCACACCAGTTTACCACAACATATGGGGTGTTCCCGTATTCAGGAGAAAATGGGTAACAAATTATGGGGTGCTTTTCTCCTGTTACCCCTTATGCAAATAAAAAAAAATTGGGGCTAAAGCAACATTTTATTGGAAGAAAAAAAATGTTCATTTTCACAGCCAAGTGTTTCCAAATTCCGTAAAATGCTTAGGGGGTCAAAGTGGTCAGTACACCCCTTAATATATTCTTTGAAGGGTGTAGTTTCAAAAATGGGGTCACTTTATGAGGGTTTCCACTGTAGGGGTACGTCAGGGTCTCTCAATTACAAAATGGTGCCTAAAAACTATTCTAGCAAATTTTTCCTCCAAAATCCGTATGGCGCTCCTTTCCTTCTGACCACTGCCACAAACCCATAGAGACGTTTACCACCACATATGGGGTATTTCTGTAAACTGCAGAATCAGAGCAATGTAAATTGAGGTTTAGTTTGCTGTTAACCCTTGCTGTGTTGCAAGAAAAAAATATTAACATGAATAATCTACGAAAAAAGTGAAATTTTGAAATTTCACCTCCATTTTCCATTAATTCTTGTGGAACACCTCAAGGGTTAACAAAGTTTGTAACAGCAGTTTTTTATAACTTGAGGGGTGTAGTTTCTAAAATGGGGTCATTTATGGTGGGTTTCATTATGTAAGCCCCTCAAAATCACTTTATATCTGCATTGGTGCTAAAAAAAATGGTTTTGGACCATTTGGTGAAAATTTGAAAAATGGCTTCTAAACTTCTAAGCCTCCTAACGTCCTAAAAAAGTAAAATGACGTTTACAAAATGATGCCAACATAAAGTAGACATATGGGGAATGTAAAATAATAACTATTTTTGGAGGTATTACGGTGTATTTTGAAAGTAGAGAAATTGAAATTTGGAAATTTGCAAATTTTTCTGAATTTTTGGTAAATTTGGGATTTTTTCATAAATAAGGGTGAAATATATTGACTCAAATTTATGACTGTCATGAAGTACAATGTGTCACGAGAAAACAATCTTAGAATGGCCTGGATAAGTAAAAGCGTTCCAAAGTTATTACCACATAAAGTGACACATGTCAGAATTCAAAAATTTGGCCCAGACATTAAAGTGGTATTCCCATCTCACAAATGTAGTTTGAATAGTTAGATATAGCCATACCAATATTATTACTAATAGAATGTATTTATATAAAATGTACCGTTTAGAAGATTTTCCTATTTGTATATCCATTGTCCCACACATATCAGTCAGGCCGTTGCCCCTGGTTACGACCACTGCGGCCATGTAGTAGTGGTGGCCGGCTTGCTCTTGTTCAAACCCGCTCTGAGGTAACTGCTGTATTGTGAATGCACATTGCATGAGAATGCAGAGACACATCTTAGGGTTGTGGCATTTTTGTCTAAAACACAGAGAAACAGATCCTGTTCCAAGATCAATTTGTCTCTATGGAGCAGGATCAGTTCATAAAGTCTGAGTTTTGGACGGATCCTGACCATTGCGTTTTGGACTGGTAGCGTCCAAAACGCAGATGTGAAAGTACCCTAAGATGTGTCTCCGCATGTTCATGTAATGTGTGTTCACA
Source organism: Rhinella marina (assembly GCA_900303285.1). Taxonomy (NCBI): domain Eukaryota; kingdom Metazoa; phylum Chordata; class Amphibia; order Anura; family Bufonidae; genus Rhinella; species Rhinella marina. The sequence goes on from ONZH01012707.1 coordinate 13,091, forward strand.
ATACAGCAGTTACCTCAGAGCAAGCCGGCCACCACTACTACATGGCCACAGTGGTCGTAACCAGGGGCAACGGCCTGACTGATGTGTGTGGGACAATGGAAATACAAATAGACAAATCTACTAAACGGTACATTTTATATAAATACATTCTATTAGTAATAGTACTGGTATGGCTATATCTAACTATACAAACTACATTTGTGAGATGGGAATACCCCTTTAAGGCCAAAATGGGCTCTGTCCTCAAGGGGTTAAAGGGGTTGTTTCACTTCAGTAAGTGACATTTATTATGTAGAGAAAATTAATACAAGCCACTTTCTAATCTAATTATGCTTTTTCCTATAGTGTGCAAAGCACAACCACCACTGAAGGATTGCAGGGTGGTCTGTAACCATGGAAACGAGCATTGTATAATGTGATGGAAAAATTAATCCAGCCAGCAAAGGAAGCAATATGGATAATAACAATACATTAGTAAGTGGCTTGTATTAACTTTCTCTTCATGATAAATGCAACTTACTGAAGTGAGACTACCCCTTTTAGCCATTTCCTTATCCACTTTTGTTTGCAGGACAATTGTACTGCTCTTACCCCCATTTTGGTTCCATTAGCAGCCTTCTAGCCCTTTATATGACTTATTTACATCTAAAGTTTGGGTCCCCATTGACTTCAATGGAGTTTGGTGATCGGGGTCAAGTTCGGAACCTGAACCGAACTTTGAAACAAAGTTCGGCCGAACCTGTCAAACCTGAACATCCACGGGTTCGCTCATCCCTAATCATTTTTAAATATATTGAAGAGAATAGGGCCCATTACTGACCCCTGTGGTACTAGGTGACGGTCACCTAATCTGAATATGTACCATTAATAACTACCCTCTGTTTTCTACCACTAAGCCAGTTACTTACTCGCATACCGTGCACACCTTTTTCCCCAGTCCAAGCATTCTCATTTTCTGTACTAACCTTTTCTGTGGCACTGTATCAAAAGCTTTAGAGAAGTCAAGATACAGTATATGACATGAAACTAATTATATTAGTTTGAGAGGTTTGATCCCCTGTGAAGCCGTGCTGATATGGTGTTATGCGCTTATTTGCATTTTGATACTCCAGGATAGCATCTCTTAGAAAACAGTTTACCTACGACAGATGTTAAACTTAGCGGCCTACAGGTTTCAGGTTCTGTTTTCAAGCTTTTTTTTAACATTGGCACCACATTTGCTAAGCACTAATCCTGTGGAACCAGTCCCTGTCATTATAGATTCCTTAAATATCAGAAATAAGGGTCTATGACATTATTTAATTCTCTTAGAATATGGGAGTTTATGCCATCTGGACCCCGGTGATTTGTCTATTTTAATCTTTTTAAGATGCTGCTACACTTCTTCCTTGGTCAGACAGGCCACTTTTAATGGGGAGTTTACTTTCACACTCTAAATTTCATCTGACAGTTCATTTTCATTAGTGAATACAATGGAGAAAAAAATGTAATAGATTTGCCTTCTCCTTATCACTCTCTAAAACTCCTCCCTCATTACTCTGTAAAGGGCCAGCACTTTCAGGTTTAAACTTTTTACCATTTTTATAATTGAAGAACATTTTAGTGTTAGTTTTACTCTCTTTGGCAATGAGCCTCTCTGTCTCCAGCTTGGCTGCGTTTATCTGTCTTTTACATATTTGTTTTTTTTCCTTATAGTTTTTCAATGCTTCCTCGCTACCTTTCTGTTTTAGTGATTTAAATGCTTTCTTTTTGTCATGTATTGCTTTCTTGGCTTTCTTTCTTGATTTTTTTCTTGTTCTTCAACATTTTATTCCCATAAGACCTCTTTCACACAAAAGATACAGATTGTGTTAGGTTGCGTTCAGGATGCGTTCAGTGAAACTTCCATAATTTCACAAAGAAGTTCAGTCAGTTTTGTCTGCTATTACATTCAGTGTTTTATTTTTTTCCATGCAGGTGAAATCAGTTTTGATGTGTTTTCACACGCATGAAAAAAATTGAAGATTTACCAACAACATCTCCTAGCAACCATCAGTTAAAAACGCATTGTATCTGGACTGCATCCGGATTGCATCTGCATCCATTCACTGGTCTGCGTGACAAAAGCAGAATATAAAACATGCTGCGATTCTCAAGCAAAGCATAAAGGATGTATGAAAAAAATGCTCATGTGCATAGACCCATTGAAATGAATGGGTCAGGATTCAGTGCGGGTGCTATGCATTGCACCCACGCTGAAAAGTCACTTGTGTGAAAGGGGCCTAATGCTTTTAAAAATATCTCATTTTGTGGTTGCATTTTTATTTTTGAGGACATTGTCCCAGTTAGTGAGGTTAATGGCCTCTCTTAGCTGGTCAAATTTAGCTTTTGAAGTTTGGCATTTTTGTGCCTTCCTGAAGAAACACTCTTTTGGATGACAATTGGAAAGTCATTCTTTTATGGTCACTGTTTCCCAGGTGTCCCCCAACCTGCATGTCTGTTTTGATAGGTTTGTTGGTTAAAATTAAGTCCAGGATGGCTGTCCCTCTAGTCAGGTCCTGAACCAGTTGGGAAAGGTAATTGTCTTTGGTTAATGCCAAGAACCTGTTTCCTTTATGAGATATACAGGTTTCAGTTTGCCTGGGAAGTTGAAGTTCCCCAGTTTCCCTGGGAAGTTGAATACCTCATTATGATTTGTGGTTGGAGTGTGATGGAGTGCTTCCATAGGTTTTCTTTATATGCCTCTGCACTGAAAAAAGTAGTGCATGCACTACTTTTTTGTAATGCGGACGTCGATGCGGATTGCGGACCCCATTGCAGTGAATGGGTCTGTGTGCGTATGGCAGTCAAACAGTCGGTTCCCGTGCATTTGCGGTCCTCAGCACAGGCCTAGCCAGAAAATGGTTATGTGCATGAGGCCATAGTAGTAGATTTTCTGTTGACTTTGATATATTAGGTGGTTTATGGCAAACTCTTATCAGTATTTTATTATTGTTTTTGCCTCCATGTATTTCTACCCACACTGACTCTACATTTCCCTCACTTATATCTTCCTGGAGTGTGGGCTTGAGATGGAACTTTACATAAAGACAAACCCCTCCCCCTCTCCATTTTTTATGATCCTTTCTAAACAGACTGTAATGCTGCACGTTAACTGCCCAGTTATAGCTATCTTCTAGCCATGTCAGAGTTAATCCCACTATGTCATATTCCTGCTCACACATAACTAATTCCAGTTCACCAGTTTTATTGTTTAGGCTTCTGGCATTAGTATAAATACAGTTAAATAGTTTTGGGATATTATTTACCCTACACTTTTCCTTATGAACTGTTCTGGTCCCTCACTCTATCCCTCGATTCAGGGGCGGGCTGGGCCGGGGGGCAGGAGGGCAGATGCCCCTGGGCCGGTGTATGTCAGGGCCGCTGCGGCTACTAAACTCAATTGTATCTGCATCCACTAGATGCAGATAACATTGTGCTCGCAGCAGCCAGCGCCGGCGGAACAAGGGAACCTTTGGTTTCCTGCTCAGCTATTACTGGTGGCCGGCGCACTGAGGTGACGGCAGCGCGATGACGTCATCGCGCCGCCTGCGACGTTCCTCAGGAGCAGACCCGCCAGAAGAGGCCGGGTCTGCATCGTGGGACCGCGCCTGGTAAGTGTAAACTGCCCTTCCACTCTACATGCAGCCCTAAACCTAATACTGGCCCCTGCCTCCCTATTTCTGACCCCAATACTGGCCCTGCCTTACCCTAATACTGGCCACTGGCCCCCAATACTGGCCCTGCCTTACCCCTAACCCTGGCCTCTGACCCTCAATACTGACCTTGCATTGACCTCAACCCTAATACAGGCCCCCTGACCCCTAACACTGGCCTCTGACCCCTACTTTGGTACTGACCTCTAACCTTGGACCCCTAACCCTGATACTGGCCCCTGACTCCCTAGTATTGACCCCTAATACTGGCCCTGTCTCACCCCCCTAATACTGGCCCTGTCCCATCACTAACCCTAGTACTGACCCCTATCCTAGTACTGACCTCTAACCCTGGACCCCCTAACCCTAATACTGACCTCTAATACTGTCCCTAACCCTAATATTGACCGCTAAACCGTAATATACTAACTCTAATACTACACCATACTGACCCCTAACCCTACTACTGACCACTAACCCTAAGGCTACATTCATATGACCATATGTGTTTTGCGGTCCACAATTGCGGATCCCAAAACACGGATACTGGCCATGTGCATTCCACATTTTGTGGAACGTACATGCCCAGCCCTATGATCGAAATGCCTGTTTGTCTGCGATTGTGTCTGTGATTTTGGTCAAGAATAGGGCATATTCTATCTTTTTTGCAGGGCCATGAAGTGTATGGAAATAATCATCATGTGAATGTACCCTAATGCTGCCTCTAACCCTAATACTGGCACCTAACTGATACCGACCCTAATCCTAATACTGGCCCTAAGGGTGCATTCAGACGACCATATTTCTGGGTCTGCATCCATTCCACAATTTTGCGGACTGGGTGCAGACCCATTCATTTCAATGGGGCCGCAAAAGATGCGGACACACACACCATGCACTGTCCGCATCCGTAGTTCCGTTCCGTGGCCCCACAAAAAATATAGAGCATGTGTCCTATCCTTGTCCGCAAAAATAGGCATTTCTATATAGGGCTGGCACTGTGCGTTCCGCAAAATGTGTTTTGCGGATCCACAATTTGTGGACTGCTTAGCACTTTTGGTCGTCTAAATGTAGCATTATGCTAATACTACGCCTAAATCCAATACTGGCCCCTAACCCTAATACTGACCTCTAACTCTAATACTGGCCCCTAACCATAATACATACCTCTAACTCTAATACTGGCCCCTAACCCCAATACTGGCCACTAATCCCAATACTGACAACTAACCTAATACTGACCCATAACCCTTATACTGGCCCCTAACCCCAATACTGACCTCTAACTCTAATACTGGCCCTAATATACTAACACTAATGCTAATCCTATATACTATATATCTGTATATACTGCATGTATTATAAAAGTATAATAGATGCAGTGTGTACAGATATATATAGTATATACAGCAGTGTACTGATATGTGAGGTACGAAGTATAATAGATGTAGAGTGTACAGGTATATAGTATATACAGCAGTGTACTGATATGTGAGGTACGAGGTATAATAGATGCAATGTGTACAGATTTATAGTATATACAGCAGTGTACTTATATGTGAGGTATGATGTATAATAGATGCAGTGTGTACAGATATATAGTATATACAGCAGTGTACTGATATGTGAGGTACGAAGTATAATAGATGTAGAGTGTACAGGTATATAGTATATACAGCAGTGTACTGATATGTGAGGTACGAGGTATAATAGATGCAGTGTGTACAGTTATATAATATATACAGCAGTGTACTGATATGTGAGGTACGAAGTATAATAGATGCAATGTGTACAGATATATAGTATATACAGCAGTGTACTGATATGTGAGGTATGAGGTATAATAGATGCAGTGTGTACAGATATATAGTATATACACTGCTGTATATACTATATATACCCACTGCATCTAGCTTGTCATGTGACCATCAGCCAGTGACGTCTCACCCACTGTATTCTAGCTTTTACCGAGTATTATAATACTCGGTAAAAGCTAGATGTGTACGCTGTATTCAGGGAGCACTCAGAAGAGGCACTATACATAAAGGGGGCACACTGAAGGGGCACTATACACAAATGGGCACATATAAGAGGCACAATACATAAAGGGGGTACATATAAGAGGCACTTTTTAATAAGGGGCACCAAGCATGTGGCACTAGCATTAGGGGCACTGTGTGTGGCACTATAAACAGAGGGCACAGGGCATATGACACTATATACAGAGGGCACAGAGCATGTGGCACTATACACAGAGGGCATATGGCACTGTATACAGAGGACACAGTGTATATGGCACTATATACATAGGGCTCGGAGTATGTGGCACAATATACATAGGGCTCAGAGTATGTGGCACTATATACATAGGGCTCAGAGTATGTGGCACTATATACAGAGGGCACAGTGTATATGGCACTATATACAGAGGGCACAGAGTATGTGGCACTATATACAGAGGGCACAGAGTATGTGGCACTATATACAGAGGGCACAGCATATGTGGCACTATATACAGAGGGCACAGAGTATGTGGCACTACATACAGAGGGCACAGAGTATGTGGCACTACTATTGGGGGCCCTGTGTGTAGCACTAATGCTGCTGTTATATTCAGAGCACAGCATGTGGCACTAAGATGAGTTTGTGTCAATATGCAGGGTGCCAATGTGTTGGTAAAGAATGAAGCTAAAGAGATCTTCTCTGCAAAATCTGCAGAGCTGCATTGTTGCACGGGAGAAGTCATCATGGTGGTCTGAGCCAGATGGGGAAGAACTCAGGAAGAGACGTCACCTGTAAGTCACTAAATGGAAATGATTATTCTGCTACTGACTGTGTATGATGAGTGTTGTAATCACCTGGGTGACCTATAGCTGATAATGGGTGGTAGCAGGCTGTTTTGCAAAACAACAACTCCCAGCATCCCTTTACACTTGTTCAGGTCATACTGGGAGCTGTAGTTTCACACTGTACGAGGTCGTATGGCGAGGACCTGACTACTCAGATGGTATCTGTACTGAACTTTTAAAATCTGGTGCTGTATTTATGTAGAGAACTTGGTTCTGGTGCTGTATTTATGTAGAGAACTTGGTTCTGGTGATGTATTTATGTAGAGAACCTGGTTCTGGTGCTGTATTTATGTAGAGAACTTGGTTCTGGTGATGTATTTTTGTAGAGAACTTGGTTCTGGTGATGTATTTATGTAGAGAACTTGGTTCTGGTGCTGTATTTATGTAGAGAACTTGGTTCTGATGCAGTATTTATGTAGAGAACTTGGTTCTGATGCAGTATTTATGTAGATAACTTGGTTCTGGTGCTGTATTTATGTAGAGAACTTGGTTCTGGTTCTGTATTTATGTAGAGAACTTGGTTCTGGTGCTGTATTTATGTAGATAACTTGGTTCTGGTGCTGTATTTATGTAGAGAACTTGGTTCTGGTGCTGTATTTATGTAGAGAACTTGGTTCTAGTGCTGTATTTATGTAGAGAACTTGGTTCTGGTGATTATAGTCAATGGAGTCTGTTCAGCTCAGGAGTTGGTAAATCTGGTCCCTCTAATGATCAGGCTGTTGCTACGGACTCAGCCATGTTCTGTATCTGGGATCTAACATGAAAACACAATTGGCTGCTGCCTTTTAACGATTTTAAGCCCTTTTACCTACACTGCCTTTATGGTAGGCGGAGTTAAACAGGTTAAGGGTGGGCCGCTACTACACATGGGCCAGTGCTGTGTGCTTGCCCCCCAGGCCAAAATTTGCCAGCCAGCCCCTGCCTCCATTCCACCCACAGACCCATTACTTTGCCCTAGGTCTCTATCTGCACTTCCCCTCCTATAATGTAATTACCCTCTCCCAGTCCCTAGCTTTGACACACCTCCAACCTTCTAGCCATCTTCTTTCCCAAAACAGCTGCACCTTCACTATTGATGGAAGGGGGAGTAACTGTCATTTATATTTTTTCTATACTGTAAATGTATAATAGATAGGAATGTATAATATATCTTATCAGAGAAAGATGCTTCCTTCTCCTCCTATTAGGCTCCTCTACTGCTCTCTCTCCAACCACTCACTGTGCCGATCTAAAGTATCTTCAGTGAATACAGGCTTCTTGCTCACTGAAGGATCAGATCATATAGAAGTCTTTGGAAAGGGTAGAGGAGGAGAACGGAGGGGCTGCTAGAGACAGGCACAAACACAGAGACTGACACAGAGACTTTTGTAACTGGTTTGTAAGTCATTTATTGTCGAATTTTACCTCTGGAATCACACTTAGTACTGCTTTATTATGTCCTCCATTACTGCTGCTGTTTCTGGGGGTAAGTTACTGAGAGGAAGCAGGATCCCCTATTTCTCCATGTGTAGTCTACGAGGAGGCATAAAATCAGCTAGTCTCACCCACTAGCTCAAGAAATATAGTTAAAGACAGAATGCAAAACTGCAAAAAAACGTGTCAGATACAAGCCATATAAAGCCGATACTTCTCTCTCAGTGTGTGGCACTACCATCACTCTTGAGCAGCATGCTCGCTGTCTCAGTGTCATGTTCTACACTGATCTTTCCTTTATTCCCTATATTCATTCTCTTGCCTGCTCAAGGTGCCTTCACCTCAAAAACATCTCTAGAATTCGCCCATGGAATGAACAGAAACTCTAATTGTAACTCATGGTTAATTGTCCCCCCCTCACTAAACTCCCCCTCTCCAATCTATCCTAAATACAACAGTTAGGCTTATCTATTTTTCTAACTGCTATTCCGATGCTTCCAACCTGTACCAGTCATTTCACTAGCTACTCATATGGATAGAGCTCCCAGGAAAGCTGGTACAGAGGATGGGAGTGATAGTGACAATGATGTAGTGTTGTAATGTCACAGCGTCTTACTGTACTTCAGGCCATCGCTCCCTGGTGTTCGATACAGTGAAAAAGGTGATGATTAGAGGAACAGCAATGTGGCAAAGATGGCACTCAGAAACTTGCTAGCTGACACTGTTTCTCTCTGGATTCCTTTCCCTGTGGCTTTACTATGGCACCTGTGATTGCAGATGTCCACTGAATGATGCAGGCTTCTAGCTACAGTATGTCTGTCCAGATCTCTCATGATAATGTCTTAACGTGTTTCCTACCACTTTGGCAGCAGAGTCTTGGTAGCTCAGACACTTCATCACTCTGCTAACTCTCATATGTTGTAGCATGTAATTCTACTGTGGACTAGGACAGTGATGGCTAACCTCCAGCACTCCAGCTGTGGTGAAACTATGACTCCCAGCATACTCCATCCGTTTCTGTGGAGTTCTGAGAACAGCCAAGCAAGGGTGCATCTTGGGAGTTGTACCTTTACCACAACAGTGCTGGATGTTAGCCATCACAGAACTAGGATACAGTATTGCAATTTCTGGGGTGTGGCCTGGCTCGCATGGCTTGAAGCAGCACAATTACGGAGCTCCGCCAAAATCCTGTTTCAAACTCCTGCTAACCCAGCAATTGTCTTTTTCTACCTAATATACCCCTTCTACTTGAAGTGCCCAGACCCCAGGGTACCAAGAAATACAGGTGGGCCGGCGCACTATTGTGGAGCGCAAACTTCTGCAGTGAGTGAGCAGTAAAAGGGAGAAGTGGTGCGGCTGGAAGCACTATAGGGCAGGTGCCGAGGAGCCCATAAAGGTACTCACCAAAACCATCTGAGAAGCAGGTACTGCAAGAAGTCTGGTCTGGGGTTGGTGTGGTTACCGGAGGAGTAGAGAGGACACCTTGGGGACACCTGTGAAATAGTGACCATTAGAGATGAGCGAGCACTAAAATGCTCGGGTGCTCGTTATTCGAGTCGAATTTTTCCCGATGCTCGGGTGCTCGTTTCGAATAACGAACCCCATTGAAGTCAATGGGAGACTCGAGCATTTTTTGCAGTGGACCAAAGCTCTGCACTGGGAAGGTTGCGTGAAAACCTAGAAACCTCAGAAAATGATGGAAACACCACATAAATGGACAGGAAACAGCAGGGACAGCATGCATGGATGCCTCTGAGGCTGGCTAATCGTACCATTACGCCAAATTATGGGGAAACAGCCTGGTGGTGACCCTCAAGACAATTGTGCTGACCCAGACCAAGATGGGCAAGGCACATGCGCTGGCACATGTTAGTAAAGCACCCAACTAGGTGCAACGAAGGTCCATCACTGCCTGCGGGTGACACCATTGCCCATGCTGGCACTGCTGTCCTATCCCCCGCCCCAGGACGCAGGCATAAGCGTCTCCCTCCCCGCACCCACCCAGTAGTCCACAGCGTACACAAAGTTCTCCCAGCACAGTGCCCAGCTCTCCCCATCCCAGACGGGCAAACACGCACCCCACACCCACCCTGTCCACAGCAGACACATAGACCTCCAAGCACAGTGCCCAGCTTTCCTAATTCCAGATGGGCTAAGACACACACTGCACCCACCCATTAGTCTCCACACGTGGGTGGGTGCAGAGCCTTTTAGTGTCCCTCAAGACAATGTTTGTGTGTCAGGGCCGGGTAGTAACCCTCCTTAAAGTTGTGGGGGAGAGGCCTCCGGTGACCCTCAAGACAATTTTGGGCGACAGTGTAGTGGCGAGCCTCCAAAAAATCGTGGGTGAGAGCTTGGAGGTGACCCTCAGAAACAATTGGTTTGAAAAAGCATGGTGGTGCACCCCTGAATGACAGTCTGTGACTGAGATTGCAGGTGAACCCGCTCAAATTGTAGTCTGGCACATGGTGGTGAACCCCTAAATTACATAGTTTGACTGAGATTGCAGGTTTACAGCATGCCGGTGAACCCCAGAGTGGCTTGGTTAGACTAAGATAGCAGCTGAACCACCAAAAAATTTAGCCTGACACAGCATGGCGGTGACAACAGAGTGACCAAGTTAGATGAGGTAGCAGGTGAGCCACGCAAAAATTTAGCCTGACACAGCATGGTGGTGACAACTGAGTGACCAAGTTAGATGAGGTAGCAGGTGAGCCATGCAAAAATTTAGCCTGACACAGCATGGCAGTGACAACAGAGTGACCAAGTTAGATGAGGTAGCAGGTGAGCCAGCCAAAAATTTAGCCTGACACAGCATGGTGGTGACAACAGAGTGACCAAGTTAGATGAGGTGGCAGGTGAGCCACCCAAAAATTTAGCCTGACACAGCATGGCGGTGACACCAACAAGTGACCAAGTTAGATGAGGTAGCAGGTGAGCCACCCAAACATTTAGCCTGACACAGCATGGCGGTGACACCAACAAGTGACCAAGTTAGATGAGGTAGCAGGTGAGCCACCCAAAAATTTACCCTGACACAACATGGCGGTGACAACACAGTGACCAAGTTAGACTGAGGTAGCAGGTTAAGCACATAAAATTTTACCCTGACACAGCATGGCGGTGACAAAAGAGTGACCAAGTGAGACTGAGGTAGCAGGTGAAGCACATAAAATTTTACCCTGACACAGCATGGCGGTGAACCCAGAGTGACCAAGTTAGACTGAGGTAGCAAGTGAAGCACATAAAATTTTACCCTGACACAGCATGGCGGTGACAACAGAGTGACCAAGTTAGACTGAGGTAGCAGGTGAAGCACATAAAATTTTACCCTGACACAGCATGACGGTGACAACAGAGTGACCAAGTGAGACTGAGGTAGCAGGTGAAGCACATAAAATTTTACCCTGACACAGCATGGCGGTGACAACAGAGTGTCCAAGTGAGACTGAGGTAGCAGGTGAAGCACATAAAATTTTACCCTGACACAGCATGGCGGTGAACCCAGAGTGACCAAGTTAGACTGAGGTAGCAGGTGAACCACCCAAACATTTACCCTGACACAACTTGGCGGTGACAACACAGTGACCAAGTTACTCTGAGGTAGCAGGTGAAGCACATAAAATTTTACCCTGACACAGCATAGCGGTGACAACAGAGTGACCAAGTGAGACTGATGTAGCAGGTGAAGCACATAAAATTTTACCCTGACACAGCATGGCGGTGACAACAGAGTGACCAAGTTAGACTGAGGTAGCAGGTGAACCACCCAAAAATTAACCCTGACACAGCATGGCGGTGAACCCAGAGTGACCAAGTTAGACTGAGGTAGCAGGTGAAGCACATGAAATTTTACCCTGACACAGCATGGTGGTGAACCCAGAGTGACCACGTTAGACAGAGGTAGCAGGTGAAGCACATAAAACTTTACCCTGACACAGCATGGCGGTGACAACAAAGTGACCAAGTGAGACTGAGGTAGCAGGTGAAGCACATAAAATATTATCCTGACACAGCATGGCGGACACAACAGAGTGACTAAGTGAGACTGAGGAAGCAGGTGAAGCACATAAAATTTTACCCTGACACAGCATGGTGGTGACAACAGAGTAACCAAGTTAGACTGAGGTAGCAGGTGAACCACCCAAAAATTTACCCTGACACAGCATGGCGGTGAACCCAGAGTGACCAAGTTAAACTGAGGTAGCAAGTGAAGCACATAAAATTTTACCCTGACACAGCATGGCGGTGACAACAGAGTGACCAAGTGAGACTGAGGTAGCAGGTGAAGCACATAAAATTTTACCCTGACACAGCATGGCGGTGACAACAGAGTGTCCAAGTGAGACTGAGGTAGCAGGTGAAGCACATAAAATTTTACCCTGACACAGCATGGCGGTGACAACAGAGTGTCCAAGTGAGACTGAGGTAGCAGGTGAAGCACATAAAATTTTACCCTGACACAGCATGGCGGTGAACCCAGAGTGACCAAGTTAGACTGAGGTAGCAGGTGAACCACCCAAACATTTACCCTGACACAACTTGGCGGTGACAACACAGTGACCAAGTTACTCTGAGGTAGCAGGTGAAGCACATAAAATTTTACCCTGACACAGCATAGCGGTGACAACAGAGTGACCAAGTGAGACTGAGGTAGCAGGTGAACCACCCAAAAATTAACCCTGACACAGCATGGCGGTGAACCCAGAGTGACCAAGTTAGACTGAGGTAGCAGGTGAAGCACATGAAATTTTACCCTGACACAGCATGGCGGTGAACCCAGAGTGACCAAGTTAGACAGAGGTAGCAGGTGAAGCACATAAAATTTTACCCTGACACAGCATGGCGGTGACAACAAAGTGACCAAGTGAGACTGAGGTAGCAGGTGAAGCACATAAAATATTATCCTGACACAGCATGGTGGACACAACAGAGTGACTAAGTGAGACTGAGGAAGCAGGTGAAGCACATAAAATTTTACCCTGACACAGCATGGTGGTGACAACAGAGTAACCAAGTTAGACTGAGGTAGCAGGTGAACCACCCAAAAATTTACCCTGACACAGCATGGCGGTGAACCCAGAGTGACCAAGTTAAACTGAGGTAGCAAGTGAAGCACATAAAATTTTACCCTGACACAGCATGGCGGTGACAACAGAGTGACCAAGTGAGACTGAGGTAGCAGGTGAAGCACATAAAATTTTACCCTGACACAGCATGGCGGTGACAACAGAGTGTCCAAGTGAGACTGAGGTAGCAGGTGAAGCACATAAAATTTTACCCTGACACAGCATGGCGGTGACAACAGAGTGTCCAAGTGAGACTGAGGTAGCAGGTGAAGCACATAAAATTTTACCCTGACACAGCATGGCGGTGAACCCAGAGTGACCAAGTTAGACTGAGGTAGCAGGTGAACCACCCAAACATTTACCCTGACACAACTTGGCGGTGACAACACAGTGACCAAGTTACTCTGAGGTAGCAGGTGAAGCACATAAAATTTTACCCTGACACAGCATAGCGGTGACAACAGAGTGACCAAGTGAGACTGAGGTAGCAGGTGAACCACCCAAAAATTAACCCTGACACAGCATGGCGGTGAACCCAGAGTGACCAAGTTAGACTGAGGTAGCAGGTGAAGCACATGAAATTTTACCCTGACACAGCATGGTGGTGAACCCAGAGTGACCAAGTTAGACAGAGGTAGCAGGTGAAGCACATAAAACTTTACCCTGACACAGCATGGCGGTGACAACAAAGTGACCAAGTGAGACTGAGGTAGCAGGTGAAGCACATAAAATATTATCCTGACACAGCATGGCGGACACAACAGAGTGACTAAGTGAGACTGAGGAAGCAGGTGAAGCACATAAAATTTTACCCTGACACAGCATGGTGGTGACAACAGAGTAACCAAGTTAGACTGAGGTAGCAGGTGAACCACCCAAAAATTTACCCTGACACAGCATGGCGGTGAACCCAGAGTGACCAAGTTAAACTGAGGTAGCAAGTGAAGCACATAAAATTTTACCCTGACACAGCATGGCGGTGACAACAGAGTGACCAAGTGAGACTGAGGTAGCAGGTGAAGCACATAAATTTTACCCTGACACAGCATGGCGGTGACAACAGAGTGTCCAAGTGAGACTGAGGTAGCAGGTGAAGCACATAAAATTTTACCCTGACACAGCATGGCGGTGACAACAGAGTGACCAAGTGAGACTGAGGTAGCAGGTGAAGCACATAAAATTTTACCCTGACACAGCATGGCGGTGAACCCAGAGTGACCAAGTTAGACTGAGGTAGCAGGTGAACCACCCAAACATTTACCCTGACACAACTTGGCGGTGACAACACAGTGACCAAGTTACTCTGAGGTAGCAGGTGAAGCACATAAAATTTTACCCTGACACAGCATAGCGGTGACAACAGAGTGACCAAGTGAGACTGAGGTAGCAGGTGAAGCACATAAAATTTTACCCTGACACAGCATGGCGGTGAACCCAGAGTGACCAAGTTAGACTGAGGTAGCAGGTGAACCACCCAAACATTTACCCTGACACAACTTGGCGGTGACAACACAGTGACCAAGTTAGACTGAGGTAGCAGGTGAAACAGCCAAAAATTAACCCTGACACAGCATAGCGGTGACACCACCAATGCCTTGTTCAGACTGAGATTGCAGTCAAATGGCTGTAAGTGAGCCTCCCAAAAAATTGTTTTAAAGTGTTTGAAGTTGACTCTCCTAAAAAATGTTTTTGAGTGTCTGTAGTTGACCCTCCTAAAAAATTGTTTTTGAGGGTCTATAGTTGACCCTCCTAAAACATTGTTTTTGAGTGTCTATAGTTGACCCTCCTAAAAAATTGTTTTTGAGTGTCTGTAGTTAACACTCATAAAAAATTGATTGGAGAGAGGGCCTGTAGGTGGCCCTCTGTAAACATTGTTTGAAAACAGAGCCAGTAGGCCCTCTGAAAAATTGCCTGTTGGGTCAGCGTTTGTGTACGAGGAGGAGAGGAAATGAATCTGATACATAAACAATGTTCATGTTGAGCTGCTTTCCCCCGTTGGAGATTTGAATTCTGGTGAAATCCAGGCTTTATTCATTTTAATAAGCGTCAGGCTGTCAGCACTGTCTGTTGACAGGCGTGTACGCTTATCAGTGATGATGCCACCAGCTGCACTGAAGACCCGCTCTGACAACACGCTAGCGGCAGGGCAGGCCAGCACCTCCAAGGCGTACAGCGCCAGTTCGGGCCACGTGTCCAGCTTTGCAACCCAGTAGTTGTATGGAGCAGAGTGATCACGCAGGACGCTGGTATGGTCAGCTACGTACTCCCTCACCATCTTTCTGAACAGCTCCCCCCTACTCTGCCTAGACTGGGGACGGGTGACATAGTCTTGCTGGGGTGACATAAAACTGGCAAAGGCCTTGGAGAGTGTTCCCCTGCCAGTGCTTGACAAGCTGCCTGCTCCCCTCCTCTCCCCGCTAGTTGGCCCACAGAACTACGTCCTCTGCCGCTAGCAGTGTCAGATGGGAAGGATAGTTTCAGCTTGTGCACCAGGGCCTGTTGATATTGATTCACTCTCATACTCCTTTCCTCTACAGGAATGAGAGTGGAAAAGTTCTGCTTGTACCGGGGGTCCAGGAGGGTGAACACCCAGTAATCGGTGTTGGCAAAAATGCTTCTAACGCGAGGGTCACGGGAAAGGCAGCCTAACATGAAGTCAGCCATGTGCGCAAGAGTCCCAACACGCAAGAATTCCCTTTCCTCAGTAGGCTGACTCTCCATTTCCTCCTCCTCCAACTCCTCCTCTTCAGCCCATACACGCTCAACAGATAAGAAGGAATGAGCATAGGTACCCTCTTCAGTCTCGCCAACAGTCTCCTCCTCTTCCTCCTCCTCATCCTCCTCATCCTCCTCCTCCTCCAATATGCGCTGAGAAACAGACCTGAGGGTGTTCTGGCTATCAAGCAACGTATCTTCTTCCCCCATCTCCTGTGACAAGCGCAAAGCCTCTGACTTCATGCTGAGCAGTGACTTTTTCAGCAGACAAAGCAGCGGGATGGTGACGCTGATAATGGCGGCATCGCCGCTGACCATCTGCGTTGACTCCTCAAAGTGGCTTAACACCTGACAGATATCAGACATCCACGTCCACTCCTCATTGTAGACTTGAGGAAGCTGACTAACCTGACTACCAGTTCTCGTGGAAGTTGTCATCTGGCAGTCTACAATGGCTCTGCGGTGCTGGTAAACCCTGGCTAACATGTAATGTGGAATTCCATCGCGTGGGCACGTCGCACAACAGTCGGTGAGCTGGCAGTTGTAAGCGCAGTTGCACTGCCCTGAGGGTGGCAGCATCTGTGGTTGACTTACGGAAATGCGCACAGATGCGTCGCACCTTGGTGAGCAAATCAGACAAATTGGGGTAGGTCTTGAGGAACCGCTGAACCACAAGATTGAACATGTGGGCCAGGCATGGCACATGTGTGAGTCTGCCGAGTTGCAGAGCCACCACCAGGTTACGCCCGTTGTCACACACAACCATGCCTGGTTTGAGGTTCAGCGGCGCCAGCCAAAGATCGGTCTGCGCCGTGATGCCCTGTAACAGCTCTTGGGCGGTGTGCCTCTTGTCACCTAAGCTCAGCAGTTTCAGCACCGCCTGTTGGCGCTTACCCACGGCAGTGCAGCTGCGCCTGGAGCTACCGACTGAAGGCGCCGTGCTCACGGATGGTAATTGAGAGATGAGAGGAGGAGGAGGGGTTGGAGGAAGAGGCATAATAAGCCTGAGAAACTGTGACCGAGGCAGGCCCCGCAATCCTCGGTGTGGGCAGCACATGAGCGGCCCCAGGGTCAGACTCGGTCCCAGCCTCCACCAAGTTAACCCAATGTGCCGTCAGGGAGATATAGTGTCCCTGCCCGCCAGCACTTGTCCACGTGTCCGTGGTTAGGTGGACCTTCTCAGTAACCGCGTTGGTCAGGGCACGGATGATGTTCTCTGACACGTGCTGGTGTAGGGCTGGGACGGCACATCGGGAAAAATAGTGGCGGCTGGGGACCAAGTACCGAGGGAAAGCCACCGCCATCAGGTTGCGGAAAGCCTCAGTCTCTACCAGTCTATAGGGCAGCATCTCTAGGCTCAACAATTTGGAGATGTGGACGTTTAGGGCTTGTGCATGTGGGTGGGTGGAATTGTATTTGCGCTTGCGCTCAAATGTCTGATGTAAAGACAGCTGAACGTTACGCTGGGACACATTGGTGGAGGGTGTGGAGGATTGTGGAGGTGAAGGGATGGTTGTGGTCTTGAGTTGGCTCACCAACCCAGCTCGGGTCAGTCACCTCATCATCCACCAGCTCTTCCTCCGATTCCTCACTCTGCTCCCCCCTGGGACTTACTGCCCTGACAACAACGTCAATGTCTGACAACCGTGTCTCATCATCATCATCCAACACCTCTTGACGCACTACTTGCACTAAGTCCACACTATCATCACCCACAGATTGCGAATTTTGGGCATCAGGACAGAGCAACTGCTCAGGTTGCTGTTGAGCACTGGTTTGTGTCTCTTTGTAGGGTCCTGAAAAGAGTTCCTGTGAGTATACCAGATCTGAATCCATATTTTCCATGGGGGGGCAGGCTGGAGGGAAGGAGGTTGAGCTGGAGAAGCCAGAGGTCTACTCCCTTGGCTAGCGTGGGTGGACTGCGTGGAAGACTGGGTGGTGGATAAATTACTGGACGCATTGTCCGCTATCCACGTCATCACCTGTTCGCACTGTTGTGGTTTCAATAGTGGTGTACCACGTGACCCAGTAAGTTGCGAGATGAAGCTAGGGAGCGAAACTCTGTGGCGTTCCACTGCTCCCTCATCAGCATGTACTGTGTAACCCTGCCCAGGACCACGGCCTCTGCCTCCTACACTACTTGAATGCCCACGCCCTCGACCCTTAGCCCTTGGGTTCAACATTTTGTATATTCACTAAACTGTTGAATTAATAATCTGAGGCCAAAACCGTATTCAGTAGACAGTAGAATTACTATCTGAGGCAAAAAAACGTAGTCTTTGGACGGCGGCTATTTTTCACTGCACTGTAGGGTATATAACTGAGAGAAAAAACGTATATTTTCTAGACTCCGGCTAGTGTGCAGCACACGACACAATTTTCCACTGCACTGTAGTATATATGACTGAGAAGAAAAACGTAGTCTTTAGACGGCGGCTATTGCACCGCAAACCACTCAATTTTTCACTGCACTGTAGGATATATAACTGAGAGAAAAAACGTATATTTTCTACACTCCGGCTAGTGTGCAGCACACGACAGAATTTTGCACTGCACTGTAGTATATATGACTGAGAGAAAAAACGTAGTCTTTAGACGGCGGCTATTGCACCGCAAACCACTCAATTTTTCACTGCACTGTAGGATATATAACTGAGAGAAAAAACGTATATTTTCTACACTCCGGCTAGTGTGCAGCACACAACACAATTTTGCACTGCACTGTAGTATATATGACTGAGA